>CABFVX010002351.1:0-17853 GCA_902151425.1 Timema shepardi | reverse complement strand
ATCTTCTTCCCCCTGTTGGCTCACTATGTCCCTCACCTGGCGATGATCCCCTCACCTGGCTATGATCTTCTTCCCCCTGTTGGCTCACTATGTCCCTCACCTGGCTATGATCCTCTTCCCCCTGTTGGCTCACTATGTCCCTCACCTGGCTATGATCTTCTTCCCCCTGTTGGCTCACTATGTCCCTCACCTGGCTATGATCCTCTTCACCCTGTTGGCTCACAATGTCCCTCACCTGGCTATGATCTTCTTCCCCCTGTTGGCTCACTATGTCCCTCACCTGGCTATGATCTTCTTCCCCCTGTTGGCTCACTATGTCCCTCACCTGGCTATTATCCCCTCAGCAATCCTCTTCTTCCCCCTGTTGGCTCACTATGTCCCTCACCTGGCTATGATCCCCTCAGCAATCCTCTTCTTCCCCCTGTTGGCTCACTATGTCCCTCACCTGGCTATTATCCCCTCAGCAATCCTCTTCTTCACCCTGTTGGCCGAGCAGATGGTGACGGCAGGGAAGTACACCTTGTATAGAGGGTAGTGGGTTGTCTCCACGGTGGTCACTGTGGGACTCTGACTGTACTTGTTCCAAGCAGAACTGACCAACCAACCGGCGCACACCACGCACGTCACGAACGCGACAGTCCAGCAGATTCTGGGGGGAACAGACAAAGATAATCTTGCTAAAGTCTGCTTGGATGCGAAGTCCTGACCTTTTTATTAAAGTACCAGTGTGTCCTGTCCACTGGTCCATCTAAGAGCACTACATAACTTCTCGTTCTCTCAAAACTCTACAAATGGGGTAGTATTAACTAAGACTATGAAATGATTGTGTTCGATAATGTGAGCTGATGTGGGCTCCAAATTGGTCCAATATTTCAAGATCACCCGGTCAGCTCCTGATATGCTGAAATGAGGCTCTCTGAACGACCTGATCAGGTTTTGCTCGTTGGATCTTGATACAAGCAAAGCTAACAGGTTCTACTTGGGCCTGACGTTTTAATACTATCGATTAATCGCACCTCCTTTGGCCGTCGATGTAAACACTATGTAATCAATTCCCTGATATAATGCTGTGATGATTTATAGGTTGTCTATAGCTCCGTGATCGAGCGCCTATCATCACTGTACGGAAAATATATTGTTTAATCAGCTGTCTATAGCTCCGTGTTCGAGCACTAATTAAATCGGTATATTAATAAAATTGAAGAAAGAGAACTGTTGATGGCTGTTATTTCACACACGGTTTATTTAAATTACACCTGTTAATTACTTGTACATATTTAATATTAATGTTTTATATCACTGCACACTTGTGATATTGATGTGATTTATATTATACTGTGTTAGACCGACTTGTGCGTGGGCGGGATCTCCCGGTGTAGATGTTTGGATCCCGGAGATCATCCTCATGCCATAAACATACGCACAATAGTTTATATACAACCTACCCCTTGCATTTTTCTCCCCTCATCAACAGTGTAAAAACTAACCAACAGAAAAACTCCTGGCGACAGGTTTTGTGAAGGCTAGCTTCTTATTAGTATAGAGAAATGGCGTCTTCTGACAAATACTACGTAGTTGTTCTTTTTAACAAGAATTGACGCAGTAGATATTTTAACAAGAAAGATGGCATAAAAAATATATTTTAGTGGTGAAATCCTTTTCACATTGTTTCTGAGAAGCGCATGTTTCTTCATGGATGAATCTTAAAAGGATACTCTACCTATATTACTTTAAAGAAAAATTACTTTCATCCATGACTTTTTACATAATTTAGATTAATCCAAATCAATATCATTACAACGTTGAAAAATTAGTTACGTGCAGTAAAGAACTAATTAAAACATATCTCGCATGTTTTTGTACTATGGGTCAGAGTTTCAAAGAGTCAGCGTGAATGAAAGCCATTACTCGCCTTTCGGGGAGTCCCCCTGTGGAGTTGGCTATGTAGCGAATACCATGAATACTGGTCCTCTCGGCGTATTCCTGAGCTATAAGGACATGAGCTGGGACAATCCTCCTCCTGGAGACACTGGACTCTATGTTGACCCTCCTGGAGACAATGGACTCCATGTTGACCCTAGACAACATGAAATAGAACTATCTTACTCCTGGAGACACTGAACTCCATGTTGACCCTCCTGGAGACACTGGACTCCATGTTGACCCTAGACAACATGAGATAGAACTATCTTCCTCCTGGAGACACTGGACTCCATGTTGACCCTAGATAACATGAGATAGAACTATCTTCCTCCTGGAGACACTGGACTGCATGGTGAGCGTATATTTGAAGGATTAGTCCAGGATCGTACATTCCCTCTACCCGGAGCGGTACCGAGACTTGGCTTGTCCAACAAGGACGTAGCTTATAGCTAACTATAAGCTATGGCCATAGTGTAGTCCGTCAAGGAGAAACTGTTCCTCTCAGGGAACAATCCATGGAGCCAGCCTTCATGACCACCAGTGTGGGAACCACCCAACTTAATGGAAGGTATGATTGTATTAAAGACAAGCCATGTCAACCCTGAAGGACGTAAATTAAATTGAAATGAAACCTAAATAGTATCATAAAATGAGCCCTCCTTACCACGTTCCTGTGTTTGTGGAAATGTCCGTTACCTGTCTCCGAGACTGCCGTACGATGGAATAACAACATAAATATTGTTGACTCATACAATACCTGTCGGAACAAAACACATACCTGCCACAAAACGTTGATGAATTACCGTGAATAGTTCCATCAGGACAGTTTTAATTAGCCTCTCTTCTGGTATTTACCTGTGTCAACAACAAATGTGACACCTGTTTTTTTTTTCTCTCAGGCCTTTTCAAATATCGATTCGGAAAAAATATCGAACAGTTATTTGTTTAATGACATGTTTGAATTTCTGTCAAAACAAGTTTCTAACGAAATTAGTTTCATTTATCAAGAAATAATTGATGTCTCGGGCTGGTGTTTCAGGTGTTAGTTATTGAGTCGTAGGTCTGATTGCCTTGGTGACCTGTGGTGTGCGTGTGTGCGTGTGGGCGTGTGGGCGCGCGACGCAGACAATGACAGAGAGCACGACTCCCCTCTGTGACATGAGCTCGATGCTACAGGCCAATTCACATAGATAGAACCTGATCTGACGGATAGAAATGTGACTATATCTACTTTCAAACTTGAGACGATGTTAATAACAAGACTAATACAGTAAAATGTTGACAGGGTTGACCGTTGTAAGACATGTTTGTCGTTTCTAAAAGACCCTTCATATGAAGCTTGGACCGTATAAATAAGTTCATTACAAAACACTATGTCAGAACTCCTTATGTAAATATTTATATAATTACAGATACAAAACAAAATTAACAAGATCAACAGGTCTTTACTTACTCTCGACCACTCGGAGAGAGTAGTATTGTGATCGCCAAGCAAACCAAACTCGAGGTTTTAATAAATGCCGAAGTTTCATCCCCCCTGGACAGAAAAGGTGGTTTTCACGTTGTAGTTTTTTTGTCTGTGTCTGTCTGTGTGTCTGTTTATATGTGTGTCTGTTTATATGTGTGTCTGTTTATATGTGTGTCTGTTTATATGTGTGTCTGTTTATATGTGTGTCTGTCTGTGTGTCTGTTTATATGTGTGTCTGTTTATATGTGTGCATAGTTGTCTGTTTGCGTGTATGTCTGTGTGTCTGTCTGTGTGTCTGTTTATATATGTGTGTCTAGTTGTCTGTTTGCGTGTATGTCTGTGTGTCTGTTTATCTGTATATCTAGTTGTCTGTTTGTATGAGTGTCTGCCTATCTCGACCTAGAGCCGGAACCATTTTACCGCCCATACTAAAACTTGGTATTTAGGATTTTCATAATATTCCCCCGAAGTGTTTTAGGAATTAGATATCCACCCCTAAAATTAAGGGTAGTTTAATGAAGATAAAAAAAATAGATCAAATCTACTTTCTTCAAATACGCTCTATCGATTTTGATTAAACCTCATAACCAGTTTTTTTTCTATTTTCACTTTCCTGTGATTGTGAAAGGTAATTTACAAAAGTACAAATTCCCAGTTTTAACCAAATCTCCCCAACTACATGAGCTACTGGATAACGTATCGTTGTAAAGTTGGAGTTTTATCCAAAGTTAAGATATTTTATGTAGAACATATTTTTACAAAAACCAATTGTTTATGAGCCATAAGCCAATATATATTGTTTATGACGCACTTTGAAATTGAAATTAATTGTTATGTTCTTTCGTGGGCAGAAAAGTTCGTCATTTTTAATGTTTCCGTAAGAGAGTATATTATTTAAATCTATGTTCTTTAAATAGTGTTTCTGTAACAGTGAATATTATTAGTAAATGAATGTATTTCAAGATAAGAGCGTGATAAAGCTAATCCGGGACGGAGTACCATTTATTTTTTATAGTGAGAGTTTTTGCAAATTGAGGCTAATCTTTCATAAGATGAATAAAAGTGAACAGTTTAATTAAAACTAAAGTACGATCATCGAATTGAAACAGTAACTAATTTGTAGAAAGTTATAAAATAGCAAAACATGTATTATTTCTATTAAATTACATAAGCCGTCCAAATGTTGAACGTACACCCAAGATTGTGTTTCCTAGTGAGGTCACTTGTCTGAGTGCAGACGACTTAAAGGTCAACTCGAGACCCGAAACAGGGTCGAGACGAACAAAAGGAAACCCTTGAGACAGCCTAGGATCAAACTACCGGGACCCTGGGGAATATATACCTCTCTCTTCCGCGGCTAATTAATCAGGTATTTAGCAGGCAGCGCTGAGCAATTAGACGACCTTGTCCCTGAGTGGGGTTGTTACAAGCTGAGGATAGTGGACTCTGTGTCTCCTGAGAACTGAGGATACTGGACACTGTGTATCCTGAGAGCTGAGGATAGTGGACACTGTGTCTCCTGAGAGCTGAGGATAGTGGACACTGTATCTCCTGAGAGCTGAGGATAGTGGACACTGTGTATCCTGAGAGCTGAGGATACTGGACACTGTGTCTCCTAAGAGCTGAGGATAGTGGACACTGTATCTTCTGAGAGCTGAGGATAGTGGACACTGTGTATCCTGAGAGCTGAGGATAGTGGACACTGTGTCTCCTGAGAGCTGAGGATACTGGACACTGTGTCTCCTGAGAACTGAGGATAGTGGACACTGTGTCTCCTGAGAGCTGAGGATAGTGGACACTGTGTCTCCTGAGAGCTGAGGATAGTGGACACTGTGTCTCCTGAGAACTGAGGATAGTGGACACTGTGTCTCCTGAGAGCTGAGGATAGTGGACACTGTGTCTCCTGAGAGCTGAGGATAGTGGACACTGTGTCTCCTGAGAGCTGAGGATAGTGGACACTGTGTCTCCTGAGAACTGAGGATAGTGGACACTGTGTCTCCTGAGAGCTGAGGATAGTGGACACTGTGTCTCCTGAGAGCTGAGGATAGTGGACACTGTGTCTCCTGAGAGCTGAGGATAGTGGACACTGTGTCTCCTGAGAACTGAGGATAGTGGACACTGTGTCTCCTGAGAGCTGAGGATAGTGGACACTGTGTCTCCTGAGAGCTGAGGATAGTGGACACTGTGTCTCCTGAGAGCTGAGGATAGTGGACACTGTGTCTCCTGAGAACTGAGGATAGTGGACACTGTGTCTCCTGAGAGCTGAGGATAGTGGACACTGTGTCTCCTGAGAGCTGAGGATAGTGGACACTGTGTCTCCTGAGAGCTGAGGATAGTGGACACTGTGTCTCCTGAGAACTGAGGATAGTGGACACTGTGTCTCCTGAGAGCTGAGGATAGTGGACACTGTGTCTCCTGAGAGCTGAGGATAGTGGACACTGTGTCTCCTGAGAGCTGAGGATAGTGGACACTGTGTCTCCTGAGAACTGAGGATAGTGGACACTGTGTCTCCTGAGAGCTGAGGATAGTGGACACTGTGTCTCCTGAGAGCTGAGGATAGTGGACACTGTGTCTCCTGAGAGCTGAGGATAGTGGACACTGTGTCTCCTGAGAACTGAGGATAGTGGACACTGTGTCTCCTGAGAGCTGAGGATAGTGGACACTGTGTCTCCTGAGAGCTGAGGATAGTGGACACTGTGTCTCCTGAGAGCTGAGGATAGTGGACACTGTGTCTCCTGAGAACTGAGGATAGTGGACACTGTGTCTCCTGAGAGCTGAGGATAGTGGACACTGTGTCTCCTGAGAGCTGAGGATAGTGGACACTGTGTCTCCTGAGAGCTGAGGATAGTGGACACTGTGTCTCCTGAGAACTGAGGATAGTGGACACTGTGTCTCCTGAGAACTGAGGATAGTGGACACTGTGTCTCCTGAGAGCTGAGGATAGTGGACACTGTGTATCCTGAGAGCTGAGGATAGTGGACACTGTGTATCCTGAGAGCTGAGGATAGTGGACACTGTGTCTCCTGAGAACTGAGGATAGTGGACACTGTGTCTCCTGAGAACTGAGGATAGTGGACACTGTGTCTCCTGAGAGCTGAAGATAGTGGACACTGTGTCTCCTGAGAGCTGAGGATAGTGGACACTGTGTCTCCTGAGAGCTGAGGATACTGGACACTGTGTCTCCTGAGAGCTGAGGATAGTGGACACTGTGTCTCCTGAGAGCTTATTTACATACATTATACACTCGGCGTTGGTAAATATAGACCCTCTTCTCACCTAACCTCTAGCGGACGCAAAGTCTAAGATGTTGTATCAAGTTATCCTTATCAAACAGGATGATGTGGGTGAATATAGACGCTCTCTCTTTAAGTCAGTTTTTTCGTTGACTTGTACATTTTTTAAACAAAATCTATTTCTGATATTTGACTAGTTTTATTTTTTAATTACTCATTTGATTCAATTTTAATTTATTTTTATAAAAACTATACACTTGAATCAGGCGATGCCCACCTGGTTTTCAACCAAATATTATAATGTTGTGAATAAGCCTGTTATACAATTAGCACCTTCAAATTCCGCTCCGACAAGTTTAAATACCGAACAGTTGGTGACAGTGGTGGGGGGGTAATTTACTTCACTTGTTCGTGGATAGTCTCCGCCTTTTCGACACGCCCCTACACAACGTAACAGAGGCCGAGAGCATTCTGGGTATTCTCGCAAGTCTCTCTGTGTACTATACCTCCCTTCATTTGGCTTGCCAGCACTCCTGAAACTGTGTAATCTAATTATAGGGGGCATAATTCTCCTACCACCAACACCCCCTCATACACCCACTGTTTGAATAAACACAGAACCCCCTTACTAACAACCCCTCATACATCCCCTGTTTGAATAAACACAGGACCCCCTTACTTAAACCCCCTCATAAACCCCCTGTTTGAATAAACACAGGACCCCCTTACTTAAACCCCCTCATAAACCCCCTGTTTGAATAAACACAGGACCCCCTTACTAACACCCCCTCATACACCCCTGTTTGAATAAACACAGGACCCCCTTACTAACAACTCCTCATACACCCCCTGTTTGAATAAACACAGGACCCCCTTACTAACACCCCCTCATACACCACTGTTTGAATAAACACAGGACCCCCTTACTAACACCCCCTAATACACCCCTGTTTGGACACAATAAAAAATAAGACCCCCTTACTAGCACCTCCCTCTATCGAACTTATTGGTAATGTTTACTTTATTAAATGGATTATGGTAGTTAGTGAACTAAATTGATCTTTATATCAAACAATTCATGTATCTTTAGGATATGTGGATATGTGAAGATAGAGTCATTAATAGCGGGATATAATACACTGACTAGCTATAATACACTCCCTCAGGACTATATATGATACACTGACTAGATATAATACACTCCCTCAGGACTAGATAGGATATCCCAGCAGGAGCACACACGTGCGATACAGCGCTTACCTAGCGTAGAACCACTGCCCGCAGGGAACACCTGGGATGGGGTGGAGAAATCTTCCTCCTTCAATTCACCAGAACCAGGACCGGCCCTCTCTCTTGCTTTGATGTTTGTATTCCAGGGAATCACAAATACGTGTAACTTCACGGAGTAATATACTGACAGGGGCAGATACAAGATCGTACCAGGAGGTGGGGGAGACAACATTTCTTGGACATGTGACTGGAGGAAGAAGAAGACTCGTGACTGTGTTGTGTGAGAAGTTTTCATTAGTGCCTTAGGACGTTTGTACTATTGTATTATTAAAATTGTGTAATGTATTATGTTATGTGTTTCATATTCAAGTATGTGTATGTGTTAATTACATCATGTTTTGCTGGAGGAAAAAAGGGAGAATAAAGTTAACAGATCTGGGACTAATTAATAAGCTATAGGAAGATTAAAATAAAATTATTCTGCGGATGATTCAAAAATGAAAGGTCAACTGGAAGGGTCACATCTTGAGAATAAAATATGTGAAGTGACGTTATATAGAGCAAGGTGGAATTTAGATGGGGCCAGGAAAGAATTGTCATGATATATAGAGCAAGCTACTGTTATAAAATGTTGGAGGACTTAATTAGGTCAAGACAATGCACCTGTCGAAAGACAGAACACTTACCAATAATATACTAATACATAGCTCGGATCAGTTTGTTTATTAAGTAATTATAACATTGAATATTCTGTTTGTTTTATTGGATATTAATTACCAATGGTCCCCGATGTGGAGGTCTCACGATCAAAATGTGTCCATCTTGACTGTGTATCGAACACCAGGAATGAATATTAGACAATCCACAGTATTACTAGTAACATTTATTTTGAATACATAATGCGGAAGCACAAATATTTTAGTCACATACAAAATATCCACTAATGTGAATCTTTGTCAGATGTCAACTTATATCACTCATTTCGCTTTATTTTACATACGGCAGCTTCCAGGATGACACATAAACTGACCTACGGCAAGGGCTAATGGTAGCTACTCCTTAGTTAAAGTCTGTGTGAATTGAAATGCTGAACCACATAAATGGGGGAAGAATACGAGCGTAATTGCGGGAACACGTTACCTTTAAGAAAGGGGAGCACTCCAAGCCTTTTCAAAATAGGGGACATAAAGAGAGGTGGGACATCGTCTCTGTAATCACGTGAGTTCCAATCTTGGGGTCTTTCACCACTCAATTTATGTCCCAGTGAGGGGCTAAAGTTCATGTGCTGCGAGGGTGGAACTGGCTCCAATGACCTCGAACCAAGGTCTTTCCTGTCCATACCTCGGCCAACGTACGATGAAGGATCGAATTGACTGCTCTTGGGTAAATCCACGTTAGTAGAATGTTGGTTTATCAAGACTGATTGTGATGAGCTCCTGGATGACATTAAAGGACCAGATTGTTTCTTCTTAGAAATGGGAGAAGAAGTCTGGTTTACCAGGACCGAATGTGACGAGGTCCTGGATGACGTTGAGGGACCAGATCGACTTCTCTTGAGGAAATCCATGCGATAAGATGGTTGGTTCATCAGGACCGATTGTGATAAGGTCCTGGATGACGTTGAGGGACCAGATCTACTTCTCTTGAGTAAATCCACGTGATAAGAAGGTTGGTTCCTCAGGACCGAATGTGACGAGGTCCTGGATGACGTTGAGGGACCAGATCTACTTCTCTTGAGTAAATCCATGCGAGAAGAAGGCTGGTTCATTAGGACCGACTGTGACGAGGTCCTGGACGAAGATACGGGACTGTATTGTCTGTTTTTGAAGAATTCCAAGGAGTTAGGACGCAGAGCTGACTGCGACAATGATCCCACTGGAAACAATCTCCTGTTAGAATTGTGGTTTTGTTGTATTAACGGCGATGCGTGTTGGGATGTCTTGGTATAGCTATCAGGATGCTGCACAATGAAGCCTTGTAGTCGCTCAGAAGAAGCGATCTTGGACCTTTGAGAGAAGTGCGCCGTGTCCGAGGGGCGACTCAAGACGTACCCTTGTCCAGAAACGTGGGAGGATCCCTGCAAGGAATACAGTTGTGATTGCTCCTGAGGAGTTTCAGGCTCATTCAATATCGTCTGTGAGGCCGGGATGACATACATTTGCTTTCTAGTGGGGCGGGAACTGACCGGTATCTTCGGGAAGCTCATGACGTCTGGCTTGATGATAGCTAGAGGTGGTGGCGGCATCTTTTGAGCTTCTTTGGGGTCAGAGGAACCTTTATACTTCTCATTGAGGTCATTAAAGTTCGCATAGCTCTTCTTGGAGTCATTATAGTTCACATAGCTCTTCTTTGAGTCATTAGAGTTCGCATAGCTCTTCTTGGAGTCATTATAGTTCACATAGCTCTTCTTGGAGTCATTATAGTTCACATAGCTCTTCATGGAGTCATTATAGTTCACATAGCTCTTCTTGGAGTCATTATAGTTCACATAGCTCTTCTTGGAGTAATTATAGTTCGCATAGCTCTTCATGGTGCCCGTAAAATTCCCATGGGTGGACCTATCTATGAAGTTTGAGGGGTTGACGTGTTTCTTCACTAAATCGGAGTTATTCAAATAGCTGTTTATAAAATGAGATGAATTCTGGTATTTCCCCCCCGAATCTGAGTATTCCAGAGACTTACCCGCAGAAGATTCTGTCGCAGAGCTTTGGTTATTAAAATGGGAGGAGTTTGATGACTTCTTAGAGCGAGAGTCCAATGACTTCAAAAGGTGATTGCCCAAATCAGAGACACCCGAATCCAGATTTTGAGATTTTGATTTAGTTCTACTCTTCTCATTTGTCAAGACAGGTTTGTTCCCGAGATGTTTTTTCGGTTTGGTCTTAGTGGAACGTTTTTCCTCTCTTTCTGAGCCCCGAGCACTACTTCGCTTTGAATTACCGTTTCTATTTTTGACAGATCTGTTATCTGAAAACGTTCGTGGTATGACGTTAGGTTTCTCTCTTGGTGGTTCCATCAGTTCTGATTCGTTCTGTGATGTGGGTTGATCTGGAGGCTCAGGAGAAACCCCTAAAAAATAATATAAATCACTTTAAAACGTAATCTCACAATGTAACGTGTTTAAAATTGTGCACTCCTACCTTGACTTGCTGGTTTCCGCTATGGGTCAGCTTATATGATAGGGCCATAATGGATCATGCCAGAGTAAATCTGTGAGATCACGTTGTAAGGGTGTGCTGTACATGCTATCGAGTGAATTTTGGAAACCAGTTATTTTGAAGTCAAGAGGGATATATATCTTACGAGTCTAAGTGCCCCACATTCTTCTAAAAATAGTCAGTTTGACGCTATTTTGTGGCCTAGACTTGCAGGCGGAGGGTAGGGCATTCTTTGGTTGCAGGAATTACACATCATGATGGAATTCCTGCATTAGAGTGTGTGAGTGTGTGAGTGTGTGAGAGACCTGAAACTCTCTGTTTGGCCGATTTCGGATCATACTGTCCAGTCTGTCTCTGATTGGTCCCAGAAAATACGATGAAAGCACTAGAAGCTCTGGGGACTTCCTTTAACGACGGTGGGTTTTCCACCCGCACAGAAAGGTTAGAGTTCAATGGAACTCTGCTCCTTGTCAGCCCACGAGTATGTTTATATTTTGGTTTTCCACTCTCACTTAGGTACAGGATATTGTATTGGTATTTGACCATAGCTACAAATAATAAAACAAATGAAAATTCAAGAAAGTAAATTTATTATTATAATTTTTTAAACTATAAGATCAAATGTAACGCCAGCTAAATATAGCATGGGCTCCTCCACTATCAGGGTTTATGTTATTAAGTTAGGTTGTATATTCACGCTCGGGGTACATGTTACCAGGATAGAGTGTACAGTCCAACACAGCAGCTAGAGTTAAACCAACAATACTTTGCTATATCCTGTGTTGTAACTGTGCTAACAGCAAGTTTGAATTATATTTTTATATATTTAGTATAGGTCCATTAAAAAAATAGTCTAATTTTATGGCGAGAAAATCTACTAGATCTACTCTCACGTATTCATACGTCAAGTCATGTTATATGCAGCTGTCCCTTTATCAAGTCATATAATATTAATAATAATATAGCAAAATGGTATCAATGCTGACCACTAAATATTTGTACCTATTTTCTAAAAAAAAAAAGCTCTTCCTATGAAAATTGGACTGTATTGGAATGCGATTTTTTCGCTAGTTAAACGTTCTACCCCCAAAAAATGTCCTTACGTTGACGATTATTGGATCAACTTCCGGTTGTCCAGACAGAATGTGAGCAATGCACCTGACTAGCTTACCTGGACAGACGACAATCAATATCAACGAAGCAACAAAATATATCGAAAATATTCCACATCCTCCCATCTCAAAACCTCGCAAAAATACATGTATTTTGATATTTAAAATAAAGAAGCTTAACTCCACAAAAATAGTTTGATTTGAAGTTTGACATCAAAATATATGTTGTAAAAATCTTTGTAAATTCTATGATAGCTGCGTCCAGTTCTATCGCAAATATAATTACCGTAAAACAGGAGTCGGGCGGACTAACATGGCTCATTACCAAGAACTGGCACAGATAGTGTGTTTGGAACATTGCAATACCACGAAACGATTGTAACTAATCTTACAATGGTTGCTTTCAAAACATTATTAGCGTCAAGAAAATAGTTGTTAATAATTTTATAGCTCATATCAACGTGTCCACCGAACGGCAATAAACCAATAAACAAACTTTAAAGTTCAAATAACAAGTTGACTAGTGAAGATGTTTTTATTTTTAGATTCTGACAGAGGAACAAATATTATATACATAATAATATATAGAATCTTTGATAGAATGATGTCACCGAATAGTTTTACGATGAGGGGCGACATCTACTAGATAGTCAAGGTTTCAACAACTTATTGAATTAGTTCTGATCTTGCCGCTAAGCGCTGCTTCACAATATATATTCCCGCCGTTACACTTTTCTTGAAATATTTTAAAACTTTAAAAAGTGTGGTTTTCAATATAGTAACTTGTAGTCTTTAATTTATATGATTGTATTTATTAATGATTAAAAATAGCTTTTAGTTGGGATACTTACTACAGATGATTTCTACTTTTGAATAAGGTATAAATTAACTACACAGTCGGACCGTTTAAATGGGCCATCAAGTTCTACAAGAAGGAATAGTTTTGGTAAAATGCTTACCTATTTTATATATGGTTTTTAAAATTAAATTGAAATGTTGTGTTTGACTATGCACTTGTAGCAAACCTTGCTTACAAATTGTTGTTTTGGAAATTAAAGAATTCAATAATAAAGTTATATCTGAATGAGCTCAAGGATCATTACGTCATCCTCTCAACAATCATTGACTTGCCGCACATTTTGTTGAAAGACTATATCGACCAGATTACTCCGACGACTGACAATCATTGGGACTACAGAGCTACCACCTACCAGCTATCTTGGAGACTATGTCGCCATCTATTATCTCTCATCAAAGTTAATAGGGACTACAGTGCTACCACCTACCAGCTATCTTGGAGACTATGTTTGTCGCCATCTATTATCCCTCATCAAAGTTAATAGGGACTACAGTGCTACCAACTACCAGCTATCTTGGAGACTATGTTTGTCGCCATCTATTATCCCTCAACAAAGTTAATAGGGACTACAGTGCTACCAATAGAATTGAAATCCATGGGACTTTTCAAAATATCGTCTTCGGGAATAGAATGTTCCTCGGTGAATTTGTAAGTTTTTTTAAAGAATTTTCTTACCGATTTGAAATTTTTAATCAATATTTGTTTTGCTATAATCGGAAGATATCTCTAAAGGTGCTATAAACATTAAATTTCTAATAATTTGACCCACACACAGTGAATTTCGCCCTTGGGCCGCACCAGTCACAAATATTTCTATATGAATGTGTTGTAAGGCAAGGCCTACTGTTCCCGTAAATCCTTTTCGGCTATTTAATTGGACGTCTCGCTAAATCGAGATTAAACTATATTTTTCCTACTGATAGTTTTAAAGGTAGTTTCCCTGGCGTAAAAGATACAATTTATTAATTAACTATTTTTTTTTTAGGTTAGTGTTTGGAAATATTGGATGTACAAGATATAAAGGTGGGTACCAAAGGCATAATTATATTGTGTTAACAGTTCGATAACACGACATATAATTAGGTAACACACAAACCCAACATAACACACTAAGATTATAGTCACAACAAAAGGTTGTCAAAAGATTAATTCATATTAAGGTCTAGATTATGTAAAGGGCTCGGGTGTAATTAAATACCCTCTGTCACCTACCGGACTCCAACATATCAGTTCATTTGTCTCTGGATCATCCACTATCTTCCATAATTTAGCCAGGAATGCTGGAACATTTGTTCCTATTTCCTCTGTTGAATGCATCGTTACAATATTCACAGTTCACCACATTAAATGTTAATAGGAACACTTAATCTTAAATTTGCAGAGAAATGTAACACATCTTTCGGTTCTGAAATGGCGAAATTTATTAACTGCGCATGCGCCAACATTGTTTTTCTGACTCAACGCTTGTGAAAGCAAGGACTGAAATAACATCGATAGCCATTGGTTGTTTTCCATTGATGAACACTTTTAAGAAATCATTATTTGGACCCGCCCGTTTTTAAATTACCGTTGAATTTCACAGTTTGTAATATAATAATGTATATTAAATCAATATTAGTTAATATATCATTTATATGAAATCATATTAAAACTATTTTACTTTAAATCGAAATTTACCGTAAGCCAATAACACGTATTCTTATTTACAATTGTTGACCAATCATAAGATATTTTAAAGATAGTCACGTTGCAGACTATGGTGGGTTTATAAACAAGAGCAGCTGATTCAATACATTTTAATGAATATTAGTGTGGTATATTAATTTAAAGACCAAAACGAAATCTAATCATGTTTGTTTCAGTAAAAATAAATACAACTTTCGCCCATAGTGGTTTTAGAGTGCAAGAAATAAAAAATGAATTATTTCCTAAAAGCCTATGCTGTGAAATAATTGCGCGAGACTGTACATCAGCGCATGGCTATACACGTGAGACTGTAGTTAAAATATTGTTCGTGAGACTACAAAAATGTGTTTTACAGCCTATCTCCTTCAATTAATCCGTTATTGTTACTATAATTTTGCAAACATTTTAACTAAGTCTTGAATGCCCCGTACCCGTTACTAACTAGAGTAGTCGGTCATAAGTTTGAGGGCCCTTGTTTGAATCCGAGTAATGGCTAAGCTATTTACTATTTATATTATAGTTCATTCGATTAGGTAATAGTTTCTTGCAAATTCCGGTTGAAACTAAATAAATCTGATTTGATTCAGTGGATAAACAAACATAACGTATAAGTTTGTATGAATTAATAAATAAATCTTGTTGAAATTCAACCAAAATTTGCGATACAGTACCTTAATGTAAGCTAACACTGTTATGTAGGCTTACCGTAGAGTTTCAATTATTTTTTTTTAGCAACATTTCTATATGGTGGTGAAATTATTTAAACCCTTGCAGAAATGTAGTCACCATTTTGGAACTGGCAAATGTTTTCATCGTTACGTCATTAAAGTATAAATATTTGGACACGTTAGTATATATTGGACGATAGCTTACAACAGCGTTTCCCAATTAAATGTAGTCATTGCACCCTTTCTTTTGCACAACAACCTCTAAAATATTTTTAGCTTAGCCCATAAAAAAAAGAGCCTTAGGCTAAAATTGTTCTTGGTTCAAGGTCAAATACCTTTGAATTGAAAGTTAATTTTTTTTCATCTTATAAATAATTAAATAGAGCCGCCCTGTATACGTGCCCGTCAGGGGGAAAAATATAAGGTTTTACTCTTAATGAAATGAGTATAGTATCAGATTCCTGGTTTATTATTATTAGTAATGACGTTGAAACACATTTAAATGAGCAACGTATATATATATATATATTGCAAATTTTTCTAACATGTAGTTTAATAATAAGTTGACAATATTGTATTCGCATGTCTGGAGCTGCATCAAGTCGGTTTAGAGACTTGATTTTGGTTCCGTAGTATAGCAAGAATCCAAAATGCAATAAAAGTGAGCGAACCTACGATATTTTTAACTTTTAATAATTATATACAATTTTTTTCCCCACGGAACCATTTATTTTATCTCACGGAGGAAACGCTAGTCTAGAAGCTATAAGTCTATTGGTCAAATAAAATTAATACTGTTCCAGCGGGAAGAAGTAGATGACGTCAATCTTTACAAGTTTGTACAGTAGTCCCATGGCTTCTTTGGTGCTGACTGACAGTTCCCAGCTGACAGCTGGTGGCTTTGAAAAGTTACCAGACCAAATTATGTATCCCTACGCCGAACCATATGATCTTCAAAAACATGTGTTTAGCGGCTGTCCCTTCTAACAGTCAAAATTTAGGTATATACCTAAATGTTGACTGTCAGAAATCAGCTGTGAGCTGTCAGTCAGCACCAAAGAAGCCATAGAGCTACTATAGCTTGCCGTGCCGAGGTTTTTCCTGGTCTTTTCAACCCTTGGTTCTTTATTAAGTGTCTTGCTTTCTCCATCTTTGTTTGGAATTAAAAACTTCCTAATAGTATTTTTTTTCACGTGTGTGGTTTAAATATCATTACTTTCTAACGGTATAAAGTACAACAATGGTTTTCTTGTCAAGTGTTTGTATTATTGTCTTGCTCTCATAGTATTTCTCGTAGTTATTGTTCATATCACGTGCTTATTTAAACCTACTTGTATTTATTAGAATTTTTACCTAGTACTTGAAATAATTAAGGTAGTGTGACAAGTATTATTATCAATAAAGTTTTTTGTTAATTTATCTCCCCTCACGTCTTACTACCCGTCCGGCCTTATACATTTTAATTATGTTAATGGGATAGGGATGAGGAAGGTAAACTCAAGAAAACATGTACATACATTTGCACGAATGGAAGGAGAGAACATACCAATTTAAGAAAATACCGCTAGTGCCAACTTCTGTGATAGAGGGTGTCATGTGGTTGGCACAATGAATAGTTAATATCAGTTTTCTAGACCGAAGCCACAGTTATTCCATTCACATAGCTGCTCATTACTCTCCTCACGAGAATGAGTTGATCCTGTTCCGGACCCTCCGTTTCACAGAAATATCTCGGAGGGACAAGGATCGCCTTCCCAAGGATCATCATCTGGTCCTTAGAACCCCCTGGGGCCAAAACCTCCGGGGCCTTCCTTTGTTGTTGCTGGGAACTGGCATGAAATGAAGTTCATAATTCGAACATAGATGGCCGTAAGCACCAATTATAGTACAGAATTAATTAAGGGATGGCAGAAAGAGACTTAAAGAAAAGGGGAAGATGATTGCGTTTATTGAATAAAATAGCCACATTTTAAGAACAGTCCTTATCACAGATAAAGGATAGCATATCTATATCTATCTAGATCTATATCTCCCGTGTATCGAGTTTTCAGCGCTAGCAGTGGTGGTAGGCGGTACTAAACGACAGACCTGCCCATTGGCGCCACATTCAAATGTATTGTTGAGGGTTTTTTTTGCTTGTTATAATTTGCTTTCTGGTCCTTATTTCTAAGGCGCTCCAGCGTATAGCCCAGAATTTCAGTCTAAAAGTAAACATACGGTCTTGTTTATATGCTAAGCTATAATTAAGTTTGGGATACCGGATATTGTTTGGCTAGGGTTTTATTATTATTAGCTAGCGATGGATTTAAATTTAACTTTAAACTTATTATTATAATAGAGGTATCATATTATTTACTATCGTTGACCAAACAAAATACAACCTGTTGATTTCAATAAAATTGTATGGTTTCCTGTACACATTACTTTTTTAAAATTATTATTAGCACCGCGTCTTACTACCCGTTCGGGCTATACGCACTTACGCTAATGTGTAATGGTAGGGTGATTGTGAGATG
>CABFVX010002350.1:70233-118070 GCA_902151425.1 Timema shepardi | reverse complement strand
GATTCCACGTTAAACTGTAGGTCCTCCATTTCATCTCACAATCACCCTACCATTACATATTAGCGTAAGTGCGTACAACCCGAACGAGTAGTAAGATGCGGTGCTAATAATAATAATAATAATAATAATAATATATTGTGTCCATCTCAATGAACAGTGGATCTGAAATAGTTCATCATTCATCAATAACAAAATGTTGACTTTAACGAAACTGGCATCGTGATAACAAGTGAGTCACAGTTGCAGTCTTAACAGCGACCAGAGCACCGTGGAGGTGTTGTCTGAGATGTTCGATGGGCCCTCTCTCTATATTACCACCCGCGGTGAGGGTCCGGTACATCCCTTCAAATAACAGACTGTTGACCCTGATGAGACGGACTACCACCATTACCTGGACAAGATCAGACAGGCCCTTCACTTGACCACAATCATCGGTGGACGTCTTCATCGTCCGGGTCATCCTACACTGACAGGAGGGCGGGCAGCTTTCACCGCCACATTCATCTGTTAGCCCTTTCCATACACCATTCCAGGCCCCGAAGCTAGAACAAACACATCCCCTAGAATTATGGTGAAACCATTACCGAGCTTCCATTTATTAATATAAGCACTACTATAAGAGCATCATGTTTGTTAAGTGTGTACCATATTAAGACACCTTACAGATGGATGGCACTAATGCTTGCTACCCGTGTTAAGGTCATTCGAACATTAAAATTGTATTGCACAATTTAAATACGAATATAACGAGTATAATAATTATAAGTTATAGATAATAATTCAATGATTTCAAATCGTTACACCTCACGAGCTATTTTACGCTTTTTGCGTTCCATTGTTATGGTAAGTTAATGAACGTGTAGACTGAAATTTACTATAGCAAGACATTCACATGAGGCGTTTACAATTAAATATGAATACTATAAATATTTCTATTATATATTCATATTTATACTATATTAATAATAATATAAAAATAATAAATATTTCAATGAGGGAGTAATATTATTAGTATATATTAATAGCAATATTAATTCTATAAATATGTACGCTTGTATGTAATGTTTGTAATGTTAATAAAAATTGTGATATTATCAATATTAGGTATGTGCGAGAACAATTTTTTCAATTCGAGGCTATCTCGAGAATGAGATGAGACGAGAAAACGTATTTTGGAAGTACAAAAATGTACATTATTTTTACTAAAGTAAGTATATATTTTATAGAGTTTCTTTAGTCATTTGAGCTGGCACTTGCTTTAGATTGTCTTATATTTCATTCAAACACCCAAGATATAACTCTACACATTTTAAATGCAATTAATAAAATGGTGTTAGGTAGTTACAATGACCACCATTTATAATTACATTTTTTAGTGTAACAGCTTATATTGTCAAATTTTAATATTGAATAACAATATTTATAACGAAAACATTTATTAATAAAGGGGGGGATGGGGCCTATTTTTGGGTTAAATTGGTATTATTGTAAATAATAAATTCCTGACCTGGTTTTTTAATTCCATAGGGCGATTACTTGCTTTTTTTTACTTCACAAATCTCGAGATTCATTTTTTAACTTTTGAGTCAAGGTCGAAATCTTTTTTTCTTGAATTTCCAAAATATTTTTGAGTCTTGCACGTTCCTAATAAATATTTAACTATATACAGCTAGCTATACCAAATATCTGTCTATACATTAATTACTTTACCTTAATGGTGCGCAACAAGCGTAAACAACCACGTGTGACCCCTTATAACTCATGAACTGTAATTATCTGATATAATTGAGTCACTATTTATAGCGTATCAGTATACACTAACTTGCTATGACTGTGCAATAAAATGTTGATGGTCAAAAGGCCTAATTTGGATGGAGGCGAACGAGAGATAAAGTAAATATTTAGGTAGTTTTCATGGCAAATTATATTCTAGCAAATATCAATCAAATATTGCCTCAGTTACCCTTAGCTAGGTTTGTAGCATGTCTATCTTCTGAGCTAAGGATCTCGGGTTCAATTCCTGGCATGGCTTTAATATGTATCATTGGTGAAATGTGGGTTTTCTCTTTCACAGTGAGTGAGTAATGGTTGGGGGCTGGACTTTGCTTTTCCGAACAGAGCACAAACACTCACATAATTATTTACTGTTCAATCAAGAGAAGTATATCTGCGCATGCGCATGCACTTGTCCAACTGAGAGAATTATATCTGCGCATGCGCATGTCCTTGTCCAACTGAGATAAGTATCTCTGCGCATGCTCATGTCCTTGTCCAACTGAGAGGTATCTCTGCGTATGCGCATGTTCTGGTCCAACCGAGAGAATTATATCTGCGCATGCGCATGTCCTTGTCCAACTGAGATAAGTATCTCTGCGCATGCTCATGTCCTTGTTCAACTGAGAGGTATCTCTGCGTATGCGCATGTCCTTGTCCAACTGAGATAAGTATATCTGCGCATGTGCATGCCTTTGTCCAACTCAGAGGTATCTCTGCGCATGCGCATAACCTTGTCCAACTGAGAGAGGTATTTCTGCGCATGCGCATGTTCTGGTCCAACCGAGAGAATTATATTTGCGCATGCTCATGTCCTTGTCCAACTGAGAGGTATCTCTGCGCATGCGCATGTCCTTGTCCAACTGAGATAAGTATATCTGCGCATGCGCATGCACTTGTCCAACTGATAGAGGTATTTCTGCGCATGCGCATGTTCTGGTCCAACCGAGAGAATTATATCTGCACATGCGCATGTCCTTGTCCAACTGAGAGAGGTATCTCTACGCATGCGCATGTTCTGGTCCAACCGAGAGAATTATATCTGCGCATGCTCATGTCTGAGTTCTCTCGTAGTAGACGTTACTAACTTGAGCTTCTGTGTGCCGCGAGGACCTAAGACCAGAAGCAGTGTGCCGTGAGTAAAATATTTTATGGACCACTGAGTTATGGAGTTATTTCATCACATGCGTTAGTTGCTGACGTGCTTAGCGACTGCGGCTGTGATTATCCTACTGCTCTGAAAGGAGTCGAGTCGCATTCGCAGTTTGTTTGGGAAGAATTTCTAAGCTGTGATAAATTAGAAAGATATGAATATTGAAATATTTGTGTAATTTTGATCAAAAAAATCCCTTATAATCAAAATAATCAAGATTTTACTGAGAAATGGCTTATGTTTTTAACATTTAGTAATAGCATCTATCCATGACTTCGCTCATATTAAACACTACATCAACACAATAGTTCGCCACAAGTTCAAGAAAATAATAAAACCTTGCTAGTCAAGAGCAATGTTTTATGCGTGAACTAATATTAACGTAGTATCAACCAATCTCATCCTCATCTTTTACACCCCATGTCATATCACTTGCCATCTGATGTACTGTACCAGCTAAACCAGCCACGACTAATGTTTACTGCTTACACCCGGTTTGTTCGACACTATTTAGGTCGCTGATGATATAAAATGAGGGTATATAACCCACCATGGTTCCCTGAAAAATAATGAGGTCAATGGATTAAGTATCATCTCTATGCTCTTACATTTTGAGCTTACTCCAAATAAACAGACAGAAAACATCCCAAAAATTGATTATATGGTATTCTTATTGTTTATATTAACCATAAAAATACAAAAAACTATACAAACATTATATTTCTTAACAATAACTTAGGGTTTTATTTTATGAAGTGTCTAGAGATTTAACATCTAAGAAACAAAAATTAAGTAAATTGAGAAAAAAAATCACTTTATAGTAAGCCAGAAAAGTAATTTTCTATCTATAAAATTGGATGTGTAGGAAAAGGCCACGGATGAAAATTGGCTTGGGTAGATGGATACTAACCTTATCCAGGTATTCACCTTGTAAATAATTAATATTAATTGAGAACACCGGTTCGACGTGGAATTGCCTTCATCTTGAAATAAAGGGGATGCTAGAGTCTAGAAGTGGCAAATCAATTATTGGTAAGAAACATAAGTGCATTCTTTGAAATATGAATTGCTTAAGTTTTTCATCACCTAATTGCATTAACCAATAAGATAGGATACTCTATATTTTCCGTGCATTTTTGTTTAAATGTAGAATTTTAAACAGGGAAGCAGGAAGACAAAGAAAGTTTCACATCGTCTAGGCATATGCAGTATCTTTTCAGGCATGCATTGATATCATCAGCTATAGTGACTTGGAAAGACCGGTACAGTTTGTCGGAAGTCCCTGAAATAAATACGGTGACCACTCTTTTGAGCATATTGTTGAGTCTGAGATCTCTCAGAGTTAGATATAGATCTTCAATTGAGGTCATATAAGATATTGTACTCTCACTCCATAATAAAATATATAATTTTTGCACTAATTTTGATGTGAAACTTTATTTGGATATGTTGCACACGACAATTTGGTCGTTATAAAAATGAAAAGGTAATTTAGATATTGCATGCGCTGCTCTTCCCCCTTCAAACATTAGAGCCTATAGCCGAGCTACGCATTTGCTTTTCTGCCCCTTTCTAAAAAAAANGATATTGCATGCGCTGCTCTTCCCCCTTCAAACATTAGAGCCTATAGCCGAGCTACGCATTTGCTTTTCTGCCCCTTTCTAAAAAAAAAAAAAGCAGCCATACCCAATGAAGCAACTGCAAAGGAGACACATCCCTCAAATTTGAGAATAGGTACGAAAAAATATATATTCATAAAATGAAGTGTTTGTGTGTGTGTGTGTGTGTGTGTGTCATGAGCGTGGCGAGATATCTACTGCACGCAGAGAGCTAAGATTTAAATTTTAGTAGCACTAACATGTGAACGTAGAGGCCAGAATCTTAAAATTATGATCGGAATTATTTAATTAATTTAAAATAAACCCAAAATGAAGAAAACATTAATGCCGTGAAAAAGCTTCACTACTACATTACACTCAATTTGCAATGTAGTTTGGTGTCAATGGAAGTGTTGTGGCCTCGATAGTTTGTTAGTCGTGGAAGTTGGGTGGCCATGGTAATTTGGTGGCTATGGAAGCTTGGTGGCCATGGAAGCTTGGTGGCCATGGAAGCTTGGTGGCCATGGAAGCTTGGTGGCCATGGTAGTTTGGTGGCCATGGTAGTTTGGTGGCTATGGTAGTTTGGTGGCCATGGAAGCTTGGTGGCCATGGAAGCTTGGTGGCCATGGAAGCTTGGTGGCCATGGTAGTTTGGTGGTTATGGAAGCTTGGTGGCCATGGTAGTTTGGTGGCTATGGAAGCTTGGTGGCCATGGTAGGTTGGTGACCATGGTAGTTTGGTGGCTATGGAAGCTTGGTGGCCATGGTAGGTTACTGACCATGGTAGTTTGGTGGCTATGGAAGCTTGGTGGCCATGGTAGGTTGGTGACCATGGTAGTTTGGTGGCTATGGAATCTTGGTGGCCATGGTAGGTTGGTGACCATGGTAGTTTGGTAGTCATGGTAATTTGGCGGCCTTTGAGGGTAAACTAGAAGTGTTTGTTTGGCATCTACAACAAATTATTCTTATCGTGTCGCTATGATGTATTAATTGTTAAATGTTGTTATTTATTTCTAATAAAAAAGCGGAAATGTATTAAAAAATTGTTTAATTACCCATTACTCTTGTTACGTTTTACTTTTTTTACCCTTTACCTTTTTGACCCTACACCCTCTATATCTATAAACCAATTAACCCTTACACCCTTTAGACCCTTTTTAGCTTTTCTACCCTTTTAATAGCTTTATCAACTTTTTGTCGTAAAATATGTATGCGGATCTAAGCTTGGTAATTGATATATAAGGGGGTAAAAAAAATTGGTAATAGGACTAAAAGGGGGAAAAAAATAAAAAAGGTTTGAAAACTACCAAAATGTCAAAAATTGTAAAACGGCCACAATTGAGCAAATATAATGAAAAGGTGAAAAAGGTAAACATGGCAAGATCGCAATAAGTAAACAAATAAATAAAAAGGCATAAAAGAAATAAAAATGTAAACAGATTATAAAGGAGCAAGATAGGTATAAAGGGAAAAAGGATAAAGTGGTTAACAGGGTAAAAATCGTAAACGGGGTAGAATGGGTAAAGAGGTTAAAATTGGTAAAAAGGATGTAGGCTATAGAGGGTATAGGGTAAAATAGTATAAGGTGAAAAGGATAAAAATGGTAAATAGTAAATCTAATAAAAAGAACAATAATATCAAAAGAGCAAAATGGTTAAAAATGGTAAGATGGTAAAAGTAAATTAAAAAGGGCATTAAGGTTAAAAGGGGAAAATAAAATAAAATGAAAGTTGCAAAAATGGTAAAAGGGCAATAAAAAAATTACGTGGTAAAAAGCGTGAAGGACGTGGAAAGGGTGAAGAGGGTAAAAAGGGCAAATAGGGTAATTAGGAAAAAGATTGTGTAAATGTATTACTTTAAGATAAAAAAGGGTTTGGCGTTAAAAAGGGTAAAAGTTGTAAATATTGTCCAAAAGTAAATTTAGTCAAAAATAGCAACAGGACCAAAAGGGAAAACATTGCACAAATGTACAAAAAATGACAAAACATTTAAAAAAAGCAAAAGGTCATAACTGATCAAAAATATTAAACTGTTGCATGTCCTTCAAGTAAAATGACATTTACAAACCGTAATCTGCACAAAATACTAAACTAAAATAAAGAAATTCTGCACAAAATACTAAACTGAAATAAAGGAATTCAAAGAAGAGAATTAAAACTGATATATTTTGCATTAATATAATTTGTATTCTACTTACTTTAAGTGATTTTCCCGGATACAAACACCATGTTTCGACAAATCATTCCGCAAGTATTGCAGAAGTGAAGGCGTGGCAGTTTTAACCGACGTCTGAACCCTTGAACACTCGATGTTGACAAAGGACCTGACTGTCGTTGGTTCAATGCCTCGAGCTAAGAGCACTGCTGCCCTAGCGGACTTCCTCGGCAACTCTTTCTCCACTATTCTCATCTCCCTTTCAATCCTTTTCCATCAATATATGCCCATATTTGGTCCTGTTTAGAGTCAGAAAAAAGAGTATAAAACGGCTGACCCCTACTGTAGTTCATCATATTATATCCTCGAAGAAGGGGCCTCTGCTCCAGCACCTGAAGAAAAAACTGGTGGTCTTGATGTTTGTGTCATGGGTCTCATCATCTCGTAACGAGGGAATCTCATCTGAGGTTCCAAGTATTCAACAAATATCTGAGTCCTTCAGACTCGTTGTTTTAGTCAGAGTGACTAAGTTTTGTTTCTGTGCCCTTTGGACTTAGTTTCTGTTAGTCGAAGTGGCTATAATGTTTTCTAAGGCCTTCAAACTTGCTGATTTAGTCAGACTTAATAAATTTTGTTAATGTGTCTTTATAACTTAGTTTGGTTAGTCGAAGTGGCTAAAATGTTTTCTAAGCCCTTCAGACTGGTTTTATTCAAAATGACTATAATACTGTTTTGTGTCAATCTGACTTAGTTTCTTTAGTCAGATAGTCTGACTATATTTTTCCCCTATGTTCATAACATAGCTTAAATACGGGGGCTTTGAGCTCTATATGTAATAAGGACCTTGCTTTAAGGTACCTTTTCTCCATAAGTTCATTATTCCGTTTTAAGTCCTTTTGTCTTCACAATATCCCATGACGCCGTGGACGTCATGCTCACTTGTTTGAATATTCGTATGACTACAATCAGGTTGTCTAACGCCTTTATTTGAGGACCTAGTTAGGTCAGTATCTCACAGAATTCTTGTTGGCACCCCTTTTTGTGTGTTACTATTTTGGGTGATCAAAGTGCGGAACACGGCTAGTTTTGTATAGTGGCCCGCACTGATAGTATTTTCATTTGCCCCTTGTTGGCACCTGATTTTTACAAGTATTTAAAGTTAGTGTGTACTAGATTTGATGTATACCCCAGGGAGTGAGTAATGGAATTAATGTAATATTGAGTACTCTGGCAATACCCACTGGGAAAGGACCGGCCATAGTACAATTTTGTGTTGACACTTGATTGTTAGCCATCTGCTAATATGATTGACAGACCGTCATCTTACCATTTATTATTTGGTGTGTCTAATTTAAAATCAACCAACATTTAGCTTAGTAACTATAAAACTATAGGATTTGCAATTATATTTTGAATAGTAATTAATTTACCATGTTTTCTGTTTAGACCCTTTCGGTGGTAGTCTGGCGCTATCCCAGCTGTTTTGGAATCCAATACTCTCTATCAACTTAACTTACATTTGACTGCTACCGTGTCGTCTTGAACACACACGTATTCTCCCGTTCTACGGGAAGTTCCTATATTTTTAGAGTTGTTAAATCCTATCATACTTGTCATTTTAAAACTTAATGTTTTCCTTTATACTTCTAAGAGTTACATGCTTTCCCTAAACGATTTTAATGGACATTTATTACTGTTTATTATTCTTTGGTACTGCATTTAATCTTGTTTATCAATTGTAGCCCTATATAATAATTTTAAGTTTTTTTATAATACATGTATTATTGTTACTTATTTATTTCTCTTACTCTGATTAAATATTTCTTAGTTTCTACTTTGTTATACATTTACTTTGTAATAGTTATCTTTACCTCCTCTACATATTATAGTGAAGGGGAAGTCACGATACAAAACCAGGGCAAAAGGGGTAAAAATGGTAAGGAGGAAAAGGTAAATTAAAAAAGAGTTTAAAGGCCAAAAGGGGTCAAAGATATTAAGAAGATAAAAAGTTTAAATTCTGCAAAAATGGTAAAAAGGCAAAAATAAAGATTAAAAGGGTAAACAGCGTAAATGACATGGAAAGGGCAGTCATTAAAAATGGCGAAAAGGTTATTACTTTGAAGTAAAGAGGGGAAAAGGGGTTTGTGGTATAAAGGGTATAGATAGTAAATGATCGTTGAAAGTAAAGTTAATCAAAAATGGCCACAGGACCAAAAGGGCAAACATTGCAAAAATGCATTAACATGACAAAACAGTCAAAAAATGTCAAAAGGGCATAACTGAGCAAAATTATTAAATCGGGGAAGAAAGGGTAAAAATGATCAAAAAAGGGAAAAGTAAATTTATAAAAAGGGTATACGGGTTAAAAGTTGTACAAGAAATGAAAAATAATCTATAAAAAAACGCAAAAGGACCAAAAGGGGTAAAAAGGTAAATAAAGAATTAGAGGTCAAATGGGTAAAAGGCGTAAATAGGGTTGAAAGAGTATAGTAAATGAAAGGGTAAAAAGGTTATTATTTCCTTTGGTAAGGAGTGTAAAAGTTTTAAAAGGTGTTAAAAGGTTAAAATGGGAAGAAAGTGTAGATAGTGTCAAAAGAGTAAATGAGGTAAAAAGGTTTAAGATTATGGTTGCGGCTAGAAAATGCCAAAATAGTTTTGATTGGATTTAATTTTAACCTTCTAACAATGAATTATGTATTCTGTGACACTCTGCTTTCTTTTTTATTATCACCAACATGCAAGAGTTCAATGTATTTTGTATAAAGAAGTTATTACTTAATTTTCTAAAAAAGTAAAGTTTTAGAGATCATGTGAGATGAAATGGAGGACCTACAGTTTAACGTGGGATCCGAAACACGGTGGAGGCCTGGCATTCCCCACATACATAAGTTGTGATTAATACACGTATTGTCAGAGGGGAAGGAAGGGTTTGGCAATCAAATAAATCCATGCCAGTACTGAGGAATGAACCCCGGACCCCCATCGCAGAAGCCTGACACCTTACCCCTAGACCACCAGGTCACCTAAATGTAGTAGTAAAGCTGTCTCATAGCTTTAGTATTTCTTCATTTTTGCGGCTTTTAATTAGTTTAAAAAAAGTGATATAAATATATATATATATATACATATATTTAAATTCTGGCTTAGACGTGCACATGTTCGTGCGCAGGGATTACTAACATTTAAATTTCAGACGTCTGTGAGGGTTATGTATCGCACACCGCTCATGACAGACATACAGAGAGAGACACAAACTTTTTATTTTATTAGTATAAACTATAGATTAATAAATAGGTTTTATGTTTTTATTTGTAGTTAAATTCCTTAAAAATTGTAAAATAGTAAAAATAATAATAATCATCATCATAATCATATACAGAGAGCAAACATTTATAATTTGAATGGGATAAAGACTATTTTATGAACCAAACTAAATATATATTAATAAATAATATATTTTCTTGCTGTGTCGATCTTAGATAAAGAAAACTTACGCATATAAGCATAAAAGTATATCTCAATACATAATTGAAACATAAGTTTTTATAATCATAATGCATTGTAATAAGCTTTCGAAATAAAATTATTCTAAATAATAAAGTTATTGAACAATAATATAAAAAGTGTGTTTAGTAATTAAAGCTTTCCCCTTGTTTTACTGGTAAACATAAGTGAGTCTAAATAATGTGAAGCGTAGAGCTCAAGCAGGTAGTAAGACGTGGTGCTATATATATATAATGTAAAATAAATATAATGTAAAAAATAAAATATTGTCATCAAGAACTATAATATTATGTAAAAAATGATGTAGAAAACTATGTAGAAAATGTATGGGGCTGAAATTTACTGTAACTAGACAGTCATAGGAGGTACATAGAAGTACATATTTACTATAGTATAAATAATACATTGTGTCAGCTCGTAAGTGAGCTTTATTGACCTAGTGGCTACAGCATGTTGGTGAAAATGATGCCAACATTCGCGAATAGAGGGTGTCATGTGGTCCACACAAATAACCCTCCAGGAGTAATTTCAGATTTATAGATCATAACCGTTATTTCTTTATCCAAGAAGCTCCTCAATTGTCCTCACGAGGCTGAGTTGACATCGGTTCAACCTCACTGCTTAACAGAAAAATATAGAAGTGATCAAACCTGAGACCTCTGGATCTGTAGCAAGAAGCTCTTGCCACTAGATAACAGAGGCTGTCTATATTTTCAATATATTAAAGAAAAAATATTTTGAATGATACATACACATTCGTTTAATACATTTAGACACGTCTTCACATAGTCTACCCCTTACTTTTGATACACACACTCTACCATCATATATTTGATTCATCACTCGATCCACACCGTATCACCCATCCTATCAACACGCCCAAACCAACGTAAGAAGCATATTTCACATTGACCTATTCGCTTTCCTTTCAAATTGTACTCCTTCAGTTCATACGAGATTCATTCTATCCAGATTCACAAAATTATTTACTTGTTCTAAAGGTTTTCCACTAAAGTAAGCTGACAATCATTATGTGACTTGTACTAATTAAAAACTATCAGAATAGTTTTGGAGACATTTATACAAAGATCCATTCTGCCTGTCAACACAATCAAACGATTTAACACATTTGGCAAGTCACTTTCACTTATCAGATATTATTAATAAGGCATCATCTGCATATTGCAGAAAACTCACATTCCCATTGTCCATTCGAACACCAACTGCATCTTCCCAAGTATCCCTCACACATACACTTATCCATCAACATTTTACACAAGCATGAGACATAACACAACATTGTCTAACGCCCTGTTCAATGTCAAACCATTTTCTCAAAGCTCCATCCTTACTAACAAAAGCTTTACTTTTATCAAACACTGCCAAAATGGCACTTACTAATAATGCATCCACTTCACAATCTCTCAGAACGTTCCATAACATGCTCCTATTCACCCGATCATACGATTCCATATCTACAAACGCACAATACATTTACTACCTTACTGCCATACATTTCTCAATAACTCATCTCAATGCAAGTATCTGGTCTATACAAAATCTACCTGATCTTAAACCACGGTACACACTACAAATATTGTCCGCAGATTTTCCCACACCCCATCAAATAAGACTCTCCCATAAATCTCGCCTTTAATACTCAACAAACTAGCTGTCCTATAATTCTTACATTTACTATTATTGCCTTTGCATTTGTAAAAAGAAACAATGACAGCATTATTTTGGTCACTAGGTGATTTCGAAATTCCAGCACAAATATTGAACAACTCATACAATCTGGCAATAGGTAACAGGCCCTCACATTTAAGCATTTCAATTGTTATTTCATATGCACCCACAGCTTTGTCATTCTTGAACACTTTCGTACCTTTAAACACCTCAGTTTCGATAATTATTTCACTCATCATAACATTTTCTCTATTTTCTACTATTTTATCTACGTTTTCTCCACACAATCGCTCAAAATACTCACTCCGTTGCGCTGTTAGGTTATTTTCATCCCAGATCATATCACCATATTTATTCTGAATGCCGTGGATATTTACTTTCACGATTTTTTAATTATATTTACCCACTTCCAGAACAGCTTCTCCTTTTATTCAAAATAGTTCTGCATTTTATTATCCTTCTTTAAATCTCATTTGCACCTTTCTCTCTTTAAATCTCATTTGCACCTTTCTCTCGTGTACTAATTTCTTTTCATTCATCTTTTTCCCTTTGTATATGTCTCACAACCTCTTACGTTCTGTTTCTTTCTTCACAACAATCATTAATCTGTACATTTGTTTTCTTTTATCTCTAACGGCTTCTTTCCCCTGTTCATTCCCCCTTGCATCTATTTCTAAATTTCCCATCACCGCAACTCCACAAAACATTTTACGCGCACTCAATTACGGCCTCTTTTAATCTGTTCCAAGCACTTTAACTAACATAAGCATTTATTTTGATACCACACTCATGATCTTGTAAATTTGATTTTTTCGCCCAGCCAACTTTCATTTTCCCATTCTTGTCTACACCCTCCACTGGAGCATAACCAGCCACCAATATAATTATATGAATGCCTATTTTCATACGTAACCATAGAAGTTTAGTTGATACCAACTAATACTTTCTAATTGACAATTTAGCTGTTGGTCTTAAGATTAAACCTTCTCCCAGATGTCCCCTGATCTATTCATCCACAATTGACCACAGTGCCATTTCTCTTGGTTTTTCATCCACACAGAATATAAATTATTTTTACGTTAATTTTCTCTATCAGTTTATTCTTTCAACCTCACACTATTCTCACACTCTACATACTAATAGTTTATGTTTTCGCCAGCCTGTCAACAAATGAGCCCTCCAGTTTTAACCTCAGCTGCCCGTCGTAGCTTCAGTCATCCAAGGCAAATAAATATTGCACATTTTCTTTAAGTATTTATTTCAGAGTAAACAAGATTACTAGCATTTATCGTACCCATGCCCTAAGCAGCATTCGCTTCGTGCATTAAGGATTCTGTATCAATAATTGGTGTCGGCACATTTTAGGCAGTATACCACAAGTACAATTTACATCATTTTTGACCATATATACAAATGCCTTTCTTTTTATTACCCCTATAATAATTTTATTTTATCTCAATTTGTAGTAAACAATGTCGTTATTTTGAATATTCTTTTTCTAAGCTAACTAAAATACTTGTTAATTTTAACAATGTGACATAATTAATCATTATAATACAGATTTCAAATTTATATTTCATAAAATGTCTTGCTTTGACTGTACCGATTGTATAGACAACACTGACTAGTAAAGTCCCAAAGTGTTTATCAAATTATAATTCTCTGAATATGACATTTAGTTCTCCTGTTTATATTACTTTCTACACAGGCTAGTTGCTTGAACTTACTATTGACGTAGGGTCAACCAACCGAGTAACGTGTAAGCTATGTTAAATTCCCTGCCAATATGTTATAATTCTTACTGTCTTATTGCCTAGAACGGAACCGATAAGTACCAAGTTCCTATTTGTCATTCATCACTGCAAAAGTGGACGCCCCCAATGCCAATAATTGAATTTGGAGCCCTTAGCCGAATAACCAGTGGTTGTGACCTCGCCTGGATTTTAATAATAGCTACTTATCACGGTACGAAGCCCAGCTCTTTGTCCAGGGATGTAATTTTCTTTGCTGCTTAATTAGGATAAAAATACTCTCCTCCAAATACTATATTAATGTTGAGACGAATGCACCAGAATGAGGGGAAGAGAGATGTGATTAATCGATTTGCTACCCTAGAGAAGGACGATAAACTTTTTGAAAGAAACCTTTTAAACTTTAATTAAAAAATATCCAACGATAACGATTTAAGAAACGCTCTAGACATCGCTTTATGTGGAGATTTAATTTCAATTTTACTTTCCAAACAGAATCGATAAATACTTTTCACTATCATCAGTGTGCACGTGAGCTACAGGCATGTTACTTGTTGGTAACAGACCGGAGTTCAAATATCAGCCGTGTGGACTCAAAGATGTACAGCATGCCTGGCATATGGAGGATACCAGGAGGACAGCTATACGGAGCCCCGAGCTGGATACATTAGAGTGGAAATTAAATAGTAATAGTCGAGAAATACATGTTATTACTCTGTCAGTAAGTTGTTAAAATTTCGCCTGCTATCAAGGAATGTGAAACTAGGAATATATAAAACAATAGTTTCATCGGTTGTTCTCGAAGGTTGTAAAACGTGATTTCTTACCTTACATGACGGGAAGACGCTTAATACGTTCAAAACTAATGTATAAAAATATTTTGTCCCAAAATGGATTAAACTAATGTAGATAGGAGGGGGATACATAATGATGAGCTAAATACTATTTACCAAACACCAGGATTTGTTAGCGTAATCAAATCTCGCATATAGCTCTGGGTAGTACATGCCGTGCGAATGGGAAAATCTACAACTATGTTCAGGGCAAACTCAATGGGAAGATACCATTGGGACCTACTGTAGACACAGATGGGAGGATAACATTATAAAGAACCTGAAATATATAGGGTATAATTAGAGGAACTTGATAGAACTAGTTCAAGATAGGGATAAAGTGGAATTAGTTGGATGAAATACAGAACTATGTCAAGATAAGGATAGGGCTTAATGAGGTGGACTGGATGTAACTGGCTCAAGATAGAGATAGATGGCATACTTTTGTAGTGCAGCAAAGAAATTTCAAATTCTTAATGCCATAGAATAGGTAAGTTTGTGGGTTCATCCTATTGCACAATAATGTAATATTATTATCCCTATCTTGAGCTAGCTAGATCCAGCTCACAAAATGACAGCCTTTACCTATGTTAAGCTAGTTATATCCAGTCCGGTCTCATTACACCCTATCCCAACTGTAGTGGCACTTTAGCTAGCACTAAATACGTGGACTACGTTTACAGGGAAATTAAATATGATAGGTTAGTACTTGAAAACATCAAATTAAAATGCATGTTGACATAAGAGTTTAAAGGAGCAAACAAACAAAACAAACCAAACACACATTTACAAAGTACTAAATGACTAAAGCACAATCCATCATTTCCTATGTTGCCCGGCCAAATGGGCCACAATACCAAGTACAACAATAAGTTTAGTAATTGATACACTCATAGAGTGAACATGGCGTGAAGCGCCTTGGGTCTAAGCCCTCATGCATACTACAAAACTTAGCTGGATTTATTAACTATCGCCCCACTCTTAAAAAGGTATTATTATACTTTCTAGAGTGAAAAATGAAACAAAGGCTAATTTAAGTTACTCCCTGATTGGGAGATAAAGACTACAAGCACAATATAGTTGCAATAGTGAGTTTGTTACAACAAACGTCTAAAGCATAACGATTAAGCAGCAAGGAATAGCCACACAACATTTACGACTAAATAACCCTATTTTAAGAGCTAAGAATGATATGTACCAGTGAGCTAGCATTGAAATGTTAACCATCTAGCATAGGTTACATAAATTATAGAGAACTGTCTCTCTGTCCCAGCCATAGATACACCGGGGTTATCTCTGATAGAAAGAGGTCATTCAGGATTCTAGGCTTCTATATAGTAAATGCTGGTTTGTTACTAATTAATACTGTCGGGGATCATGCATTTAAACACACCCAAATATAGGCACAAACTACAATTCAGATACAATTAATTGAAAATCAACGAGCTCTCATGCGGCTTCAGAAGGGAGTCGACCATGAACATCTAAATGGGTGCGAGCCACGTCAAAGGGGCAGTGACAAACCCACAAGTTGCGCACCTCAAAACAGGTGAACAACAATTCACATCGGTTCACAAGAACAACTAACAATATTACATAACTAGATCTCAATAACGTGCCTTGAACAACCTAAATTCCTCCTTTCCTATCAGGCGGCACTGTAGATTGGAACATGGTCATACAGGCCAGGGAGTTAGACACACTTCAATGCAATTATAGGTCTAAGGTACCGAGTAGAAAAAAACAAGAGATATGAAAAATACCTCATGACGTGATCAACATGACTTTAACTATTAAAACTTAACCTAATTATACATAATAGAGTCGAAATACTTTATAGTGACAAACCCTCTTAAGTTAAGAGAATAATCCTAGCTAAATTACATGACTCGGAAGGTAGATCCTCCGACTCCTTCAGATGTAAATAAACACTCTATGATAAGTTTTGCTGTCCAGCCGGTGAGTCTGATGGCACCATCATCGTGACCCCAGTATCTTCTAGTTGCTGTACTGTTGAACGGAGACGAGAGACGTCAGTTGTCGAATACAAGATAGGGACTGTGCTTGTGTCCAGCGGACCCAGGCATTTTATACAAGCTGGGGGGAGGGGAGGAGGGAAATCTTCGGAAGGTTAGAGCAACTTCTCGAAGCTAGAAAAACATGTAGGCTTCGGGCAATGATATGCGCACCCTAGCGGGCCATGATCAAATCCGATCAGTACACTTGGTGGTCTAGTAGAGAACGGAGTTGAATGGAGGTCAGTGCTTGTCCGTGCAACTCTTCCCAGGGAGCCTTTCTCACCAGGCAATGTTCCCAAGGCGTGGTATGTAACAAATAATGTTATAACATTAATATATATATTTAAATATCCATATATATATATTACCATGGGAAGTCACTCTCTCTAGCTGGCGTAGTTTGTACGGGCAAGGACTGCTAAGACCGCTACGCAATATTAAGCTAGTTCTAACCAATTCACCTCATTACACCGTATTCCTAACTTGAGCTAGTTTTATCCAGTCCCTCTTATTATACCCTATCTCTACCTTTAGCTTGTTGATTGCCATAACAATGTGTTTTGATGAATACAGTGTATGTAGCTCACCAGCATATAACCTCCTCCACTCTACATTAGCTTCATTACTTTTTTTGTACCAAATATTTTCTTTCTCTCTTTGTTCTCGTGAATCCTAAATTTCTTATCGTACATAAAGAAGTTAATACTCCACGTTCAGCACAAAAACAAGCGATTCGATTGCTTGATTTAAGTACTGTTCTTATTATTTTGTATTTTAAAAATCAAATTAGATCTACCATGCTTGATATACCAGTTTAAGAACCTTTTTCCAATAGTTCAAAAGGTTAGACTCCTAGTAGGAAGGTACGCTTGGAACGTACAAAAAACATTCATTTAATAGCATTCTGATGTGAAGGAACTTTTATAAATGACTAAAGTATATTTTGTGTTCAATATCGATATCCGTTTAATTTATTACTGATATTATGTGATACTTATGGATATTATAAATGTAAATAGGGATGGTTGCAGATCACATTATTCCACGAATAAATATATTTAAATGTTTCTTAGTAACTTTACAACTCTCAAAAATGTTCCATCCTATCTAAACCAGGCTGTATTTTGTTTTCAATACTGAGGAAAATATGAATGTTTATGATTTCATCAACATTTATATGATTTATTAAAAGTCATAGCTGCAGGATGATTGAATTGACGTATGCATATTTGAAAATAGATTAAGTATACTGTAGTAGGAATTTGGTAGGAATACACTTTTATAAATTACACTCTTATAGTAGAATACACTCTTTTTTTTTGCAGTTGGCAAGTATAATATTATACTATAGTATTAATGTTATTTTATAACTATTAACAATATATATATAAAGTGATAGCTGCAGATCACATGACTTAACTTAGCAATATTTGAACATAGATTTAGTAAATTTTCTAGCAGCCAAATAGATTGTCAACCTTGGTAATATTCGTGTAAAGTTCTAGCCTTAGGATCAAATGTTCTTGGGCTCAAACCCAGCTGAGGTTGATGGATTTTTCTTGAGCGCTTAAAGTCCGTGACACAACTTTATTTGGAGGGGAAGTCTCATGTCGATTGTGGCATGTAAAAGGGCTCTAGAAGGTATGTAAACATATCTTTCTCGGTAAAATTGGTAGGACCTTTCACTCTCACTCATATAAATTCTTGTGTGCTTATATAATCATTCGGTTCATCAAATGCACATTAAATATATAAAATAAATGTAAACAATGAAACAAAAGCGGTTCTTCTTATGATAATTTGACTGTAACTTTTGTAACTGTTTAATGCTGTTAATTCCTACCAAAAGTATAGTACAGATTTTTTTGTTTGCTATTAAATGTCTTGATACCCTTCCATACTATTATTATTATTTTTACTGTGGATTCTGTCTTGCGATAGATCCATTATGCTTGTCAGCGAACTTAGCCCGTCACTACACCATGCTGTCTGTCTCCTCCTTCTTCTAACAGAATTTTATTATTTTCTTTGAGTCATCTAATATTTGAATCCTCCCTCTTCCTAAGTTCCTCTTTCCCACAAACATACCTTCTATTACGTCATCAAGAAGACAGTTCCTTCTAAGGATGTGTCTGACTCAGTTTGCTTTCTATCGAATAACTACCTCCAAAATAGTTCTATTCTCAACCACATTTTAACTTAACAAATTGAGTTTAGATGAGGAAGTCAGAATCTATAAGAAGCATTCCCACATTTTCAACTGAGGAAAAACATCCTACTCAGATCCGTCCAGGATTTGAACGTGGAACTCTCCATCACCATGAAAACATACTAAATGACGTCTAGTTCACGTGCTTACCGATGCGGTTTTTTAATTGTTAAATTAAAAGTACTCTATATTTTCATCTAAATCTTAACGGATTGTTATTCAAAATAAAAAGCGAACGGATATTTAAATGGAAACGAGGAAATTGTGAACTAAATTTACACTGGCAGACATTCCAAAATATGTAAAAGACTGACAAAATTTCTTCTTTTTTTCCTAAGCAGATGTTGGCTGAAATTTACACACACACATCCATGTCGTCCTCCGACCGATGGGCAGCAGCACCCTGCGTCATCTGTCATTGCGGAGGAGGGTTTTGACAACCTTGTCCTGTCACAATATGGAGTTGACGTCTGTCACAACGCGTCCCCAACTCATGACGCAGGCGCATTGTGCACTTCCCCCCCCCCTCCCTTCTCTCTCACACACCCCTCACTTGACGATTGATAAGGACAGCAGAATCTCAGAGGATTAGGACTGCTATCAATACATCTCAAGTGACTCCCTTAGCCCTGACACAAGTTCACGGAGTAAGGGGGAGGGGGGAAGTGGGAACAAAAAAAGAGGTTGGGAAGAAACTTTTGAGAGCACGCACTTGCGATTCTAATCTGAATATTTTTTAAAAGTAGCAACAGGTGAAAAGACCGGGTGAAAAATCTTCACCCATTTATCTCTCAACTTCCTGAGAAGATAGCTCTATTGTTGATGACGTATATTGGTAAGAAGGGGGAGGCCAATGGGGAGGAGGGGAATGTCAGTAACACGAGAATGTTCATTTTAAAAAGTATTCAAAATATAGAAGGGCTGGAGTGGAATCTTGATTTTCTAATGTGGTTTGAGGACGTATTAACACAATAATACTTAGCTCCTAACCAGCCCCAGGGTGTAGTCGTCAGTGCATCTGGCTATCAGCCTAGGGGTCCTGGGCTTGATTCCCGGCTGGTACCTTGAGTATCTTTCTCTTTAGGGGAATAATCCCAACGGTCACCAGGGTTTGGTTAGTTAGGGTTAAGCTACGTTAAGACTAATACTGACTCCACAACATCGTAATAACCATCATCACATCATCTCATGGTGGGCACGACGTGTAGAAAACCTCCTACGGTGTACCCTGTGCAACGCTCTGTGCCACCAGAGCCGCTAATAGTATACATTCTTATTCTTATTATTATTAATATCACCGTGTCTTACTACCCATTAGGGTTGTATCCGCTTACGCTAATGTGTAATGGTAGGGTGATTGTGAGATTACATTAAGGATCCACAGTCTAACGTGGGATCCGAACCACGGTGGAGGCCTGGCATTCCGACAATTCACAAGTTGTGATTAATACACATCTTGTCAGAGGTGAAGGAAGGGTTTGGTAATTATATATATATATATATATATATGTGTGCCGGTACTGAGGATTGAACCCCGGATCCCCAGCACAGAAGTCCGACACCTTACCCCTAGACCGTCAGGTAACCTAATAGTCTACACATAAGGTGACCTAACGGGGATGTCAAAGTCCCTCCCAGTCATGGCTTATGTGTCATACGAAAAAAAAAACTTAGTTCACAAGTTATTATTATCATTATTATTATTGTATTTATAGATGATCAATGTAAGTGGAGCTATTGGCACCTGGGATCGCAGTTACAGGAAGCTCGCAACTCCTCTGATTTCACAATTCTTGAAGAGAGGATGGAGAGTCAAACCACGCTCTTTCATAAAGCTGTTTTTTATTACTACGTTAAGCACCATGGTTCTCAGTGGCTTAATTTAGGAGGTGGGAATGATTAATATGGTTTTTAGTGGCAGTGCACCCGCATTAGCTTGGAAAGGGGATGAAAAAACAGGATTAATAATACATATTTTGACACCCCTACAATACATTCAGGTCAGTTGAATGAATTTAACTCTTGTCTTCTCATTCACCAGGCAAACAAGTCAATTGCGAGGACAACATCTTATATCGTGCTACCACCGGTTCAGATTGTCAGATCTAAATTGGATGGTCTGCGTCTTATTCATAGCTCCTCAATGCTCTCAATCAAAGTTTAAATTGAACTTTGTGTTTGTACTGAATTAAATATAATATTACGAGGACTAAATACAAGGTTTTTATAGTTTGGATTGCCAGGAACGAGTAGATTGGGGCTTAACTCACAGCTGGGCAAATGAAGGGTGGTTTTTATTAAATGGTTTTTCCCTTCCCCCTATTAAATTAGGGCTCTGTCTAAGGGAAACCATGCATGGTAAGCTTGCTGCCCATCAGGATTTTTGAGGGGTAATGACAGGTTTTGAGAAAATATTAAATAATACTCAAAACTCCAAAAATAATGTTATTTGCAAGGGGAGGGCTTTAAACACCTAAGTAGTTTATCTAATATAATTAACTTATCAAATATAAATTAGATATTTTGTAAATGGCGGTCAAATAGTAATAAAAATAAAACCAATAATGAATTAAGAAACTACAACTATATATTTATTTTTTTGTGAAGATTAAAAAAACATACAAATACTTCAAGTTATTGCTATCAGGTAGATCCCATGAATAAAAAGTGTGAATAACAGCCAGAAAATTGTCGTAACAAAAAAAATACCCTGTCTTGTTAGCTAACCAGTGGTTACAAGTCCAATTCAAACTACAGCGTCAAGTATCAAATTGAAGTCCAAGATGCAAGAACTAGGTAGGCCTATGGCCTATTGTTTTATATATATATATGTGTGTGTGTTGTGTGTGTGTGTGTGTGTGTGTGTGTGTGTGTGTGTGTGTGTGCAGTGTTCTTAGATCAAGCTAGAGACCGAAATTATGACAGCAACTATATGCATTATTTTATGTGTCCTGGCCCAATTTGCGTGAAAAGAAATGATTAATTCGCGTGTTCACCGATGTGGGTCCATATATTTTCATTTGATTTTTAAGGTAGGAATGTAGGGTACGCGAGAAAAGGCCAGGTTATCGCAGTTTTTATAGAAATACTTTTTTTGGTCAAAATAAATACATTATTTATTGAGTATAAACATAGAGTTTAGTTTTCTTCATTTGGTGATATCAACTTATTGTTGAATATTTGTCATGAGCAATGAAGAAAAGAGCTGTCATTAAATTATAGAATACGCTTGAAAGATAGTCAACACTGTTGATTTCACCAAGTGAAGAAAATTAAACTCTTTGTTTGTACTAAGGCAATATATTATTTAATTTGAGCAAAAAAAAATGTTAATATAAAAACCACGAAAACACTAACCATTTCTCACGTCCCCTATATATCCACTTTAAGGTTTTCATTCGTAACTAAAATATGAATTGGTGGTAGCATTAGCACTGCATTTGTCTTATATTAATCAAATAAGTCAACAAAAAATTGAAAACTAGGATATGATAGTTTAGCGATTATGTATCCATATGGTTTTACTAAAATTTATGGTTGGCTAAATTTTTACTTTCTCATATAAATTATAGAAGATATCTTGATAGTAAAAAAAATAAAAAAAGCTAAATTTTAATTAATCTTGACGTTCTATGTGCCCCCTAAATCAAAAGGTAGGTTTTACCATTCTGTCTGCTACCATATTTATTATGTCCCTCTCTAGGGCTAAAGCCAAAATAATGTTATGAAATTTGTCCAAACTTGATGTTTAGATTTATTATGCTCATAAAATGGTGTATTTTTTATTTTAGGCATAAAATTAGAGGTACTTTACAAACAAATGTTTTTTATATTCGAAACCTTTTGAAAATGGCATACAAATTTCTTCTCAAAATAGGTATTGGGGTGCGTTTTACATTATAAATAAAAATGTATCTAAGTTTTTCTAGATAAAAACACTTGATGGTAGTTTAATGATGAGTAATTACTGTATTTCAATATATATTAAAAAAGTTTATTTATTTAGAACCACGTCTTAATACCCGTTCGGGCTATAGGCAAAATATTTAAATGTTAGAAAAGGTCCGAGATTTCCTCATACTAATGTTTTTACATTTATAAAGTGGTATTTAGTACACAGTATGAATGACATTTCAAAAGAGCAAAAAAATTTGCGGTCAACACTCATATAATATATTATTATTATTATTATTATTATTATTATTATTATTATTATTATTATTATTATTATTATTATTACTGACCACTGCAGACCACACTACTTAAGGTAGGGATCTTAAAATTATTTTTATTGGCGTTGTATAACTGTCTGACGTTCTTCCTAACACATTTCCACAAATGATGGCCTCACTTTGCCACGAACACAACTGTCAACAGTCCACCTTTAATAATAAAAGATGTATCTGATATCTAGACAAGTTATTAGTCTATATTCAGATTTTGTTAGGAATAACAGTATTTGGTGGCTATTATGGTTACTAAAACAATTTTAATATATTTGCACATAAAGTCATAGATATTATCAATACCTATAAAATAGCAGTATTAAAATACTAAAATATTATAATTGTTGTTCATAAAGAAATATGTTTGAATTATCTATACTGTTCTTGGCTCTTCCAACAAATATCAGCAATTAGATAAACTTTCTTGTATCCATGCGTCAAGCTACTTTATCTGCAGTTGTCATTTTAGAGATAACTTATATATACTTATCAAAAAACAATAATTAAACTATCATTTTTGGTATCAAAATTTTTTCTTTGTGTTTTCTAATAAGCCCTCTCGATGAAAATTGAATGTCATGATTCATGTTTTTCTCGATACCAATTCCTAAACATTTACTTTTTCAATATTTCTCCAAGCATCTAATGACAGATTAAAAATGTGGAATTTATTTAAAAAGGTTTCTTACACATTTTAAAATAAACGGTACGTTACACCACACAGGCTTTCTCTTATTTTATCATAAAAAACATTTAGTAAAAGTTTGTAAGATTTGTGAAACAAAATAATATGTACACAAAAAAGAAAAAATCGATTAGTATAAACTTTTGCAAAAACACTCCACCAAAGAGAATATATGTAATAATATACACTGTTACAGAAACATTGAGAAGAGTCGAACATATCTGTCCAACAAAGAGTATAGCAATCAATTTCATTTTCAAAGACTTGAATAAAAAAATATAAGTTAAGTATAATTGCTTATAGCTCCGAACCATTGATTTTGTAAAAATATGTTTCAAACAAAAGAGTTTCATAATTTAATACTGTTACATCTTAACAATGATAGGTTATTTCGTATCTCAATTAGTTGTGGGAGAATTATAGAATTTGGAAATTTCTGCTTGTGTAAATTATCTTCTAAAAAATAAAATTTCAATTTTTATTGTAATGTTAAACAGTGTCTAGACAAAAAATGTAATAAAAATCGTTAGAGCCAATTTCAATAAACTTTTCTCCAGTAAACTACCCTTAATTTTAGGGCGATAAACCTAATTGGTTCGATTTTTTTTTTACAATCACAATACTTTCTCCACCCGAAGGCTCACGAAAAAGTTAAAACCACTTTTAAAAAGATGTTAATAGAAAAAAAAACTAAACGAAGCTTTTATATTATTTTTATCTCCACAAGATCATTAGAAGACATAGGCAAGGTTGATCAAAAAAAACTAAAATGGGCACAATGGAATCTTACCCAGTTCTGAATACTACCGTTTCTTTTAGACACCATAGTTTTCAATTACTTGGATATTAGAGCCAAGATTCAAGATATTGATATCGATTTTTAATTCTTTAAATTCCAAAAGTAATCAAGGTTAACGAGGGATCTAGTTTATATCCCCAGCATAGACTTGCGTACGTGGTTTGCCATCACACCCTAATATCTAAAATGATATCTTTGCTTTCTAATTTAGTCACGTGATGTGGTGAATTTTAAAACACAGATAGTATTAATTACGCATTAAACCTCGAATTGAGTGTTATAGAATGTTTAACTTTGTTTTGGTCGATTTCTGTTAGTTAATTGTGTATCTTATTTTTAAATTTGCATTTTTTTAATAATAAACTTTAGTGGTTGATTAAAATATAAAAATATATTTATGACTAAGCTTTATTTAAATTTGTTTGCTGATTACAAATAATGTTATTTATAATTGAAATTATCTTTCCTAGCTCCCCCTCTCCTTTCACTAAGCCATACCTATGACCTTGGGGTCCTTTATTCCAGAAGGCAACACCGTACTATGCACAACCTAATGAGCTGAGATGTGCACGTCTAGTGTCCCTAACATATATATGAACACTTCCTGGTCCTTGTACCTAGACTCTTCAAGATTGAAGTCACTTTTCATTCATCCGAAGCTCGTATTAAATGAATCAGTCTCGTTGTGTTATTGGACGCCCATAGCTAAACACACCACTGGTGAGAGATGTTTAGAAGCGGGTTAGTGGTCCATTGAGGATCTCCGCCACGTCACGATGACTCGAGAGAAAGAGGGTTTGACCCAAAAGGTGTTTTTTTTTGGCAGAATGGCATCGTCACTTTTCCCCTCGGAATGTCCCGTCGTTTGTCCATCGATAATTAAGTTTCATGCCTCGTTTAAGGGGATGAGATGTACAAAAATCAAACGGGCTAAGAGAGAATCGTCTGTACATTCCGTGTCATGAAAAGGTTTTTTCGCCCTAGAAAGTAGAGATAAGATTTAGGGCTATTTATTATTTATTATTTATTATTAAAGTCGATATTTGGACGTCATGCAATCCCCCATTTAAACTGAACTGGTTGCTATTCGCCTCAGTTTCAGCCATGGCGGGAATCAAATCTGGCAACGTCAGCTCAATAGCCAAACACGCTACCAACTGAGCTTAAGCTTTGAAATAAATATATTATTGAATTTCTCGTATTAAAATAAAATAGAAATCCAATAATGTATATACTATATACTCCTACCAACTGCTCTCCTAGATAAAATAACTTTTTAATTTTGTTTAAATATAGTAGTTGACCCTGAATGCAAGGTAAAGTAGCTTTGAGCTATTCAAAGATGGAGAATTGCCTGACCCAGTGCATCCAACAATCCCGACATGTGAGTGCGTCAGATTTTAGAGAATCAACTACCCCATTATTAGATTACTGAAAAGTAGCCTCATATCTCACAAATGGGAATTCATTTAAAGTGAATATTTTGTGTACTGTTATATTTTGACTCTGCAGAAAACCAACAACACGAACGGGTAGTAAGACGTGGCGATAAAAAAAAACCTATACAGTAAGTTCAAAAATCTCTGTATGTGATACTCGTTAATTGTTTGATAAGGGATAAAGCCATTTTTAATTCAGAAACTTAAGCTTAGCTTGTTTTTATTTAATTCTTAAAAATTAGTTTGTATACGTGCTCCATTTTTTACTGCCCATCTGGGCTGTTTGCATATTTACATTGATGCGGTAGAAATGAAGAATGTATAGTTCTAGAAGAAATACACCCTAGTTTTTGTGGACGGGGAATGGGAAAACATTCAGGGGGAAATAGCCTCAGTGCACTCATAAAGAAAGGGATTACATTGCAATATTATACTTATTTCTCTATGGTACATTAACCCGGGATTTGGCTACGACCTTCCCCATTATTTAGATCAGGCCGAAATAGTGAGGCCTAAGTTCACGTTTCCACTGGTGCAGGTTTTAATATTCTAAAATATCTTATATAATATTATAATGCATCATTATTATGTTCTTCGACACTTGTAAATGGTTAAACTTGAACTAAATTATATGACCACATAATGCAATTGATAAATAAGTGCATGTAAATAAATACATATATTCGCTTGTCAATTGTCGATGTCTTAGTATAATAACAAATCTAATGTAAAATGTAAAAAAAAGGAGGGTGGGCATTTTATGAACCTCTTCATATCTTCAAAAGCCCCCCCTTCCCCCTACCCATTCTGAGTTAACTGTTTTGTTTATAATACTAGCCTAATACCCACATTATTGGATGTTTGTTATTACATTCTTTTAAAATGTCCACCGTTAATTAAACCCCCAAATATATATTGTAAAACTAGGCAACGTTTATAGTACCACAATTAGACAGGTTGAGTGATAAAGGTCTTTACAAAATGCTAATAACTCTAAGAATACCTTTCAACCGTTCTTTATTTGCTACAAGGAATGTTAATTTTTTTAAATTAAGTGGTGGGAATGTCACAGGTACATATCACATATTCACTAACTTAAAAAAAAAGTAACTGGCCTCAAATATTTTTTATAATTATTACTGATGACATAATTATATGATTGAAACAATCTATCTCTTAAACGAGGATGATTTCTGCAGAGTAAAACATAAGTAGACAAACACCCACGCAAATCGAACGTTATGCTTAAAAAATGTACTTCTGAAAATAAAATAAAAAGTTAAAAACAAAATGCTACTTTATTTTATCGAAAACTTCACAATTAATGGGTTTTTACACCCTCAGCTCCCTCCATACCACTCCACCTCAATTGCAAAAAAGTATAATTTATTGCTTTTCTCACGATTTATTTTGTTCTAGCTTTCCCCCCACTCTCCGCGTTTTAACACCCATCTGAAATATTTGAATGTTGAAACTAATAATATATGAATGAGAGACGTTAAATTTAAAGGAAGTTTAGGGAAGGGGGGGGGGGCATGAAGGGAGGGAGGGTCGGTAGATAATTTATCGTTGTTAAATTGAGTTTGTTGGGTTTATTTGTTTGGTCAAATATTGGTTTTCTTGTGTTTGTCCGAGAATTAAACTATGATAAGCCGCTTATATACTGTAGGTCTACAGACAATTACATACATATGTGCATATATGAATACCTGGATCAGCAGTCTTCCTGTTTAAGATGTCCCTCTTTAAACAATCTGGAGTGTTGGTGACGGGGAGGTCAAGATTCGAATCCTGACCTAGTGTAATGTTACTAAATTATTTTACACTACTCAGCATCTCCGCAAATGCTGGTACATTACTCTAAATCATACCTTACTATTTACCAACCCATTAGAGTAAATATGCATATATCCCGAATGGACCGCAAGAAATGGTTTACAACTACTGTAGGAAAAAGCCGCTCTTTCACGGTCCATTAATCGATATATTAGATGCACGAAAATCACATCAAAATTCAACTTCATGCATGCTTAACTTGGAAACCGTGAAATTGGTATTAGTTAAAATAAATTACATTTCAATTATGCTGCATTTCTATAAATATTGTAAAATAGTTTCACTGGTCTCGATTCCGTTGTTTTCTAAAGTAGAATACAGAAAGACTCGTCATGACATGACGTTTGGTTTGAGATGTAATACCTGTCATAGCTACACTCTATTTCATAACAAGAGCCTTATCTTATAAATAAAAAAGTAACATCTATGTTCACGTATTCATACGTCAAGTCATATGTTATGTAGCAGTCACTGTGAAGCCACGCCACGCCTTTCACCCTCCCGCCCACCACCCCACAAAATAGGTTTAGACTTCCACTCGAAAGGGCCAAGGGCCTTAATATTATTTGGGCCTACAGTTATGTAGGCTAAGTACACAAAAAATAATAGTTTAGTTTTATAATGTAGACAACATAATTTTGGATTATAAAAAAACACTTAAAACTATTTCAAACTGTGCTAAATTTATTTTATTCACTTTAAATAATTGATTGTGTAATGATATGGAACTATACATATCAATAATTTATTATTCAAATCTATATTCAAAATTACGATATTTAATATTCGAGCGGGTAGTAATGTTGCACCCTCTCTGAGTCCTAATACTACCCGGCCATAAAAAGTAATAATAGGGAGAGGATGAACTTAACATACATGATGAATGGAAATTATAAAAAATATAGATTCAACAAAATGAGCAGTTTATTCATTTAAATGACAATAGCGCAGATAACAACAGATGGTCTCATTATATCATTATGAGTACAGTTGGAAATTATGCTTGAAGCAAACAACTTTATATCATTAAAGTTGCGCAAGTGTTTTAACCAAAGGAAACCTGAAATCCATCATAATATTGATGAACCAGTCTATATGAGACAATACCACAGCGTATATATTTAAATGCGATACAAAATTATAAGGGCCAAATGGGCACCTTGATATGGTTCCAAAGTTCTCGTAATTCACAGAAAACGATATCATAAATATAAAGTAATTAAAATTTGACGACCACACAACAGTGTTTACAAAACGTGAGGGTTTGACTACCAGACCTAAGCCAAACTCCCACGGGACTATCCGATCTGACTGAGAATATGGGACACACAGTTCCATCAATTAACAAAACTTTAGCTGTTCAAACAGAACTTACGTTACAAAAGATTAAAGTCATCCTAATTCAAATTCCAATAAAAAGTTACTTCACGTTACGTTAATTCAAACCATAATTTTAAATATGAAAAGTTACTTAAAAAAAACGGGAATACTCTACAATTCCAAACAATTAAATATTAACATGTCAACTTCTAATCAGCACGTAACTGAGGATATTTACGAGAATAAATACATAAGCACAAGTCCAGCGCCCGAGCGGCGACATTTTAAAGATAGAGTATTTAAATTAAATTGACGATTAAAATACGTTAGATTTTGAAACTGAATATTGTATGCAAAAGGTTTATAGTTGATAAAGAAGTTAGAGTTCATAACTCCACTCGTCTAAGCGATGATTTTGATACATTTTACAAGTATTTCTCCAGCCATTGTCCAGGTCCATGACAATGGTCTGTCGTCGATCGTTGATCGTAGAATAGTCAAGTATGGCAAGCTTGCACAGCCATTATATAGCGATTTCGTTGTTCTGGAAAGGAAGGTGGGAGTACACAAAATACACGCATGATGACGTCAACGATGCCTTGAAACAGTCACGTAGACCATTGTTGATTCCACTCGCTCCATCGGAATATCGGTGAATATCTCCAATCACCCGATGTTTTGAAGGAGGTTCCTCTAGCATCCGTCAGAGGTCGGAAACATAATTGTCGTCTAGTTGAAGTTGATAGTTCTTGGCTCATTTCACGCTAGTACAGTTGGAGTGCCGGGACTCTTGTTGACCCACTGGATCTCCCTTGACCTACTCGCCAGTATAGGATTCCAGGTGCCGGCCAGCCTTGCAGGATTCTATTGTGAACAGATTAGTATTGTAAGTACATGAACAAATTAATACTTAGAATTGGATCGAGTAATGAAATATATTGTGCCGCCTCGTATTTACTATGTCTTCTTAGCCTACAAGAACTACAACAAAGAAACATACTATTGTAGGGATCCTAATTGAGTTGAACTTATATTGGAGCGGGTAGTATGCTTTGATGCGACACATCTATTTACGTTAGTATTGGGCGGGGTCCAGATGTAACATTATACCACGTAATGTTACAGTAGGATTTATTTGTGTTGAACTGTCGAGTTGCAAGGTGTAGTGAAATCCTTCTACATCTCTGTTTAAAAAGACAACGCACTTTCTGTGGAAAGAGACGCACCTGGATGACCTCGCCCCTTTTCTTTTAGGAAGCTTCGAGAAGGAAATGTCGCTTGATATACCCCTTCAAATGCTCACATCTCCTCACTACTGGTGATCCTTCCTTCTTGACAAGAACACATATAGCTAATATTCATTTAACGCAATAGTCGGGCTTTTATCAAAATATAAAATGCGTGTGATATCTAGCTAAAAGTAAACAGTTCATTCATTTAAAATTAAAATAAAAGACTATAAAAAACACCAGAACTTTTAATTTATAAAATAATACAATTAATTATCACAATAATGTCACCCTAACGATGGCGTATAGACATTTATTATCAGGCTAGCGTTTTAATTACTACAATTGTAACAATTTTTAATTACATAATCTAATAAATACTGCTTAGAGTATTTCTCTAACCCACATAAATACCTGGGAGAATATCAGATTTTGAATAATTTGAATAGACAAAAAATTAATGTTTTTGAATAGCTAGCCTCCAATAGCCAGTATATACTTACATCGGTGGGCACGCGAATTAAACGTGGGGCTCATCTGTTCTAGTTTTTGAGTGTAGGGAGGGGAGGGTTTGAACTCCAGCTGGATGTACAAAGAATGGAGTTTTCTAAATGGGTTTCCTACATTCCTTTCCCTCAAATGTGGTTACATTTCCTCTCAATTTTATACTCATAGTCCAAACGGTTAGTAAGACGGTTTAAAAACGTGTAGAATATAATATTTTTTTAAATGTGTATATAGGCTGTGGACTGCAACACGCCCTGAGTTTATCAATCTGGCTCTTTGAACAATTTGACCACTGGTCTAAGGAGTCACTTGGATTTCTAGCAATAGACTAAATCACCAATAACGGGACAGTTAGGGTTTGAATCCTTGTTTGGCGTACTGAGGTTTTTTCCCTAAATATGTTTACTCTCTCCCTTCACGCAAATTCAGGTACAATTGTATGTTAAAGTGTCATCATCACGAACACATTAGCGTAGTTAGTACGTATGTGTGCCACCCGAACAGTCAGTATGACATGGTGCTAATAAGTAATGGGATGTGATATTCCCTTGTTGCGTCCAGGCCATTGCCTCGGCTCGACTACTAGCCAGGGAGTCTGTGAAAGCACGTCTGACAGATCCCTCGCGTCATTGTAAGGCAAGTCTCCACTTGGGTTATATCTCCAGTCTCAGAAGGTATCTAGGTAGGCCGTCATGTCCTAAAACCCTGTCACTTCTGCAAGACCGTAACAAACCTGTGGCTAAATACGGCGACACTACCGCGGGAATAAAACATTTTACAGACGTCTATTTTTCTTTACTTATTTTCGTCGCTACCGGACACAATCCTCGTCACGCAATGGAAAGTAGAGAGTTTTAATGGTTCGTAGGGAGGAGGGAGAGGGTGGAATTAATCAAATGGGGCGACTCACTTAATTTACATAATACACTCACCCTTTCTCGAAATCTCGATGCAAAAATAGCCAGTACCATTTATTAAAATGTTAATAATATTGCAACTTTTTTTCATGGGTTTTACAACAATTTCACGTTTTTTACTTTACATTATTTGACAAAGAAACCTAATCAATTTGAATTTTTAAACTACGTATACACCTTGTTTTTACAGGCATAAAGTGATGTATATCCAATCATACTAGTATTCATGTAATTTAAGGCGTAGAACTCATAATACATCGAATTTCCAATGATGCGAAGGTCAGAATTCAAAATACAGTGAAAGTAGTTTATTGTTGTGGGCTTTTTTTTGTCTCCTTTGCAGGCTTTATCATTCATTTAATCTACAAGTATAGATAAACATACATTGTATAAATATATATCTAAAAAATATAATCTAATTTGAAAAATTCCCTTCTAGTGAAAGTAATTACAAACTCAATAGTTTTGAGTCTACATCTATTTTGAAAAATCAGTACACTTCATTTCGAATTAACATACATGTGTAATTAGTAAACTTCCCTTAAGAAAATCATTAGATAGGCCATGTAAGAAAGTAAATGTTATGCGATACTTAAAACGCAAATATTACTAGCATGTAGGAATTCCTGAGTAAGTCCTTAGCCATTAAGCATATTTAAATCTAGGAATAGGGAAACTGTATCGACAATTTATTAATATTGATATTTTACTTTCGATACGAATGCGATATGTTACTAATATCGATATTTTAATTTCGACACCAATAATTTTTTTCCCTCGATATTATTGTTTTAATACTTTTATTCACATGAGCTCCGGGAAAAACCCATCTATATAATTAAATGCATGTGAAGTTTGTTTATCTATAGCCTACAGATTATTTCTCAAATTTCTCGATAATGTATAGGCCTAAAGCTGAAAATTGCTTATCACACTTATTATTTGTTGTAGTTAGCTACTCCAACATTATTATTTATTTTTATTGTATTTAGCATTGCCTCTTACTAACCCGTTCGCGTTTTACGCTTAAGTATTAATTACTATAATGGATCAGGAATTAAAAAGGCTGAATTTAGATTAAAAAAGCCCGCATTTGCGTGGAGGGAGAGGGAAACTATTTAGGAAACCCCCCTCCCCAGTTTACCTGACCGAGATTCCAATCTCGATCTCCCCGTCCTCGTCAGTCTAGCTCCCCATGACTAGCGCGTTAGATAACTACGCCATCGAGCCGGGTCCCCCAACAGTCTTACAGCTGAACATTTCTCAGGGGGAATTTAGCACACCATGATCACGTGACTTTGAAGCATCCCCTCTTTATGAGAAGAATTTTAAACGTGGAAAAAATAAATCCCGATAACGTGGTAGAGCCATTGACCAAAATTATTATACCTTATATTTTGAAAAGTCTAAAAATAGAGAGAGAAAATAAAACAACGATCAGGAACAGACTTCGAGTGAAATCCGAAATTGTGTGTTGTTATAATCTATGTGTTTGTCCAAGTAATTTTATCATTTTAAGCCCTCTCTCTCTAATGAGATGATTAAAAGTTTCCGCTACTGCGTTCGGGAATGAGCTCTACCTATATTATCAGATTGTTATTACAACATCATTATTTGTGATTTAATATGCAGAATAGGAAAAACTATATTTCTTATTTGAAGCTTTGTTTACTGTTACCAAATAAGTAGAACATTCTAAAAGATAGAAAATAAATCATCAAAACTCTCGTACAAGAAAAAACACTAAACACCTTTATATTAGGATAAATCCCTATTTATTCTTCTGGCATCAGCCTAACACCTTAGTTTAGTCGATATCATGTCTGTCTACTGAGCTAAACGTCCCAGGTTCGATTCTCGGCATGGCCGAAGATTTCTCATTGGTTGAAAGTGGGTTTAATCTTTATCAGTGATGAACGACCGGGTGCTGGAAGTTGTGTCAGCTCTAGACTTAAGTTACCAGAAATTAGTAAGATATTGATATTTTTTATTCTCATACAAAAAATGAGTAGGTATCGCTACTTTTCTTTCGATACCAGAAATGAGTAAAATATTGATACTACTATTCCGATACCAAAAATGAGTAAAATATTGATATTTTTCTTCCAATACCAAAAATCAGTACGCTATCGATATTTTTCTTCCAATGCCAAAAATGAGTAAGAAATCGAATTTTTTCTTCGGATACCAAAAATGAGTAAAGGATCGATACTGCTTTCCCAGCCCTACTTGATATGCTTCCGTCCCAATTCAAACCAGACGAGTGACGTCATAGTGTCGGCAGTGTCGACAAGAGTCAAGTTAACATGTTTATTATTTGAAAATGCAAAACAAATGTGGCATTTATTTCCATTTTAAAGGAAAAGGGGTGACAGGGAGAAGAGGGGTTCTTTTCTAAAAAAAAAACTTTATCTTATCATTAGTATTCATAAAACCACACTCCCACAGACGCACGCACGCGAGCGAACGAGCACGCACGTTTTCTAGTACTATAACGGGTCGGCGCGTGTACTTACAATTGAAGTTTAACGTTGAAAACATTGTTATCTTACCTGAGAGGCAGCAGAAAGGTTTGTGGGGAGAGAAAGGGGTGAAGTTTCACGCCCCCTCATGCCACGTGATACAGTGCTATGTGATGGACAGGTAAAGGGGCTGTAATGTTCTCGTATATTCTCGACCCTATAGACTTAAATGCATACGTATAGAGATCAACGTGACGATCCCGACGTAATGTAATTCCTTAGAGGTGGATTCAAAGAAGAAGGAAATGCCGGTTTCAGACCAAAGTTGCGCGGGATTTAAAGAGAATAGTTTGAAATTCTAAAAATTGTATTATTAAATTGATATTTCAATCCAAAATTTTGTAATTTATTACACCGGATATTTTTTTTATAAAGTATACTTTGTTGAAATGTCTCCAAGCTTTTATTCATATTTTAGAGAGAGTTTGTTGACACTGGCAGATGTCCTTTATTTAGATTTGAACAAACTTAGAAACCCTAATTACTAATGCTATTTTATATTGTGAAAAACATATAAAAAATGTTATAAAATTGCCTCATGGATCCTGAGATAGCTAAGATTAAACCCAGTTTAAAACTGTTAGCCCAGTTACTAACCCAGTTTAAAAACGCTGCCTTAAGCCATGTGAACATTGTTGTGGGATTGAGCTATATGTTTATAAAAGTGGGCACACAGATATAGACGTCAGTATCGTATATTCTAGTTCGTAATTGGTAGGAATATCGGGGTTCGAAACCCAGCTTGCTACTCTGAGGTTTGTGTTTGCCTAAATATATTACAATACATATCCTCTTAACTCTGAGGCCTTCCTCATCGCTACCCTAGTAATGTAAATAAGCGTATGGCTCAAACTATGACGATCTGAACTAACACCTAGGGGACTGAATGTTGTGTCTGTTATAGAATTAGGTCAATTTATTAAGTTGTGGTAATAAATTCAGTCAATTCCGAAAATGTAATTAAATGCCTCAAATACAAATTTTAAAAATATTTTGCTATCTATATAGGTTAATATATCTAATTTATAAGCCAATTCCAGTAATTGAAACGACGAGAAAACAACTGAACTGATTTTGACAAACGAACCTTTATTTTAAATTTTAGGGGTCCAGAATGTCGATAAAGATAGTAGAGTTCCACGAAAACTCGTTATTCTTAACGGATCTCTAGTTTCCTGCTGTGTGAGCTGTTGTTCATCTGTATAACCATTGTTCGTTTGGATCACTATGATTTGTGTACGATGGTATAGCAGTAAATAAAATATTTCTCTTTGACTAGTATTAATAACCAATAATTACTTGAATGGTTTGTTTGGTGCAACAAATAGATAGAGGACTGGGTGAGGGGTAGTTTTAAAGTTACCATCGTGATGTGAAGGGGAAAAAATGTATACGTTTTGCTTAAAATTAAACACTGCAAGTTCAAAACCTATATAAACTAGTCTTTGACGAGTAAATATTCAGCTAGAAAGTCGAGTGATGCCTCATTCTAGAGCCACTTCGGTGGCTGCGCTATATAACGCGCTACTCTTGTAGCAGGCTAGACTGCCGATGACGAGGAGATCGAGGTTCGAATCTCAGTTTCGGGTGTACTGAGGGTAGTTTTTCCAAAATAGTTTTCCTCTCTCCCTCTATTCAAATGCAAACTCATTTCTTCTATATTTGACCTTCCCGATTCACAACCCATTAGCGTAATTATTACTTAAGCGTATAGCCCGAACGGGTATTAAGATGCGGTGATAAGTATTATTATTATTACTAGCGTAATTAGTGTAGCTATAATCGTATAACCCAAATGGGCAGTAGGACGCGGTACTAAAAAGAAAGAAATAAGAAGCCTAATTCTATATTACCTTTCCCAGTAAATAGTTGTGTGTACATTTTAGCGAGATAGCCTTCAACCATCGCTGTAACGATGCACTAGCATTAATATAAAATGTGTTCTCGAACCCCCCACACACTTCTAAGCTCACTCTCAGCTACGCCCCAGTAGGTCCGTCGTGTCAAGGCAGGGGATGTCTCACGGCGGATGTTACCGGCTGTGAAGTTGAAGGTGGATCGGCCGGTCCTGTCTCTGTGACGGCGACATCCACTCCTCTTCGCCCCCAGACTTGAGAACACGCTTCCTCTACACAGCACACGTTGGACCACATGGCTCTAGACTACAACTAGGACAGTGAAACCAAACTTATCAGAGGATTACAAATCATCTGTGTGTGACTCAACTAGAGAATAAACGTTTTCTGGTTTCTTGTCCTGCGCTCGTTCGGATCCGTGCGGATTGTATGCACACATCATTTGCGCTAGAAAAGGATGAAGAAGGTAAAATATTAGAGGAAATGTACCTTGTTCCTTCTATTGCTTAGAGGGTAATTGAGAAACCATTTAGGAAGAGCCAACCACAGTACACCCAGCCGAGGTTTGAAACTCGATCTCCCTGTCACCAGCAACCCAGTTAACTACAAGAGTTACGCGTTAGACCATGTAACTACTGATGTGGTTTGTTAAATACTAGAGCTATCGCAAAATAAACCATAAATTATTTGATTGTGCTGTAAAATGCTTTGAAAGGGAAAATAATTAAATTCAGAATTTCAAACATATATATGTATACCCATCTAAAAATGTACCCGCATCAGTGGCCAAGGGGTCATGGTGTCAACTTCATCCGGTCTGATTTGATGATGACGGAAAGGTCGGGGCTCAGATCTCAACCAATTGTACTGAAAATATGCTTTACGTAATTATTTCCCAATTTTCTTCCCTACAAATGCGAATACATTTTTTCTATTACTCTACTGCTCTCATAATTATCCTCTTAGTGTAAATTTGGACACACACTGTACTGGTAAGAATATGCGACTCATAGATTTGTTTCGATGCATTTTAAATGCATATTTAGGTCCTTACACATCATATTTAAACTAAGTGGTTTTATTTAGCTCGAAGTACAAGCTCAGAGGGTTTTTTTTCTAGTCCTGGGACCATACTTTTCGTGAACCTCGAGTTCTTCTTATCTCAACTACTTGGTCATTATTCTAATGAAACCTAAACCCAGCGGCAATTCGAACCAATCCATTCCCAACGGTAGTCTGGAAATACGTTAATGGGCCTACCTACATAGCGAGTTATAACTAAAATAATTAAACAATAGCTATCTAAATATAGGCTACCTACCCAAGTTATCTAATCATTTCAATCCATTATAAATATAATATCATCTTGTTTTTAGAGAAAAACTTATTTTGCTGTCATCCATAATACCCAAGTACTATCATTACTTTAAATTGTTTCTGCCAAAAAGAAATTAATTATGATCATAATTACGTGGTATTCATCTTCTAAGTGTTTTTCTTATGATCGCGTCTACTACCCGTTCGAGCTATATGAACATGTACGAATTGCTCTAATTAGTTAGGAATGATAAAGGTTGAATTTAGAGGAAGTGTACATGCGTGGAGGAAAAGTGGAAAACAATTTAGGAAAAACCACTTTCAGTACACCCAACTGGGATATAAACTCCGAACTCCCTGTTGTTGGTAGACTAGTCTAGCTCGTGAGAGCAAATAGTTGAATGATTAAAAGTTGGATATCCAAAATTATAATCGTTATTCATGTTTATGTTACTTTTGAACATGTTGAATCAAATAAATATCTCAAATTTTAATCTAAGCTCCGTTTACAAACAAGTGGGGACATTCATTTCTTAAATGTATGTATTAAATTTTAATTCAATAATAAATTACACAAATAAGATTATATACTTGACGTAATTGAACATATATATGAATATATTTATCAATGTTATGTGTGTCCCCTTCAATTTGTAGAGGCTTGGACCTATTAATGCATGAAAACTAACCACTTTGACCAAGATTGGAAAATATTTTGGTTTCTCAGTTAAATCCTTATCACAGTTAGTAATAAAACCATAATCAACTGTGACAGATGTTACAGTAATTTAAGGAGAGCGTTAGCTATGAATCGATCACTGATCGAATAGCAACTTAGCCTCTAACAGCTGGAACTATAACAAATACAGACTCAGCTTTATTATCTGAGCGAGTTTGTCATAGTTTCCAGAAGAGATTATAAATGGCTGAGGAAGGTTGTTTATAGGAGTGGAGAGAGGATGGTAAAACCTCGGTTATATATTATTTTTAAAATGTCATTGAATCAGTATGAGACTTCGCGTCACCGGCTATCCAGTTTATTGAAAAACTTACGCTCTAAACTGCGTGACTACAGGTGTGGGTTTTTTTAGTGGATTTTAAAATTAGCGATTGATATAAATACATGAAATAGAGACTATCTTATTTCTAGAGTGAACCATTAATTAATTATTGAGGTAGTTAAATATCAATTTAACGATTTAAATGTTTTACAGCTGCATCTGATAATCGAGTCCAGTATTATTAGGTCACTATACAAACACACCCTTGACTGATCTAAACAGGGGTGGATTCGTGATTTTCACTATGAGGGGTGTGGGTACTTTCACAGGATCGGGTCGGGGGAGGTTTCCCTCAAGAAATGTTGACAGAAAAATACTTCAACATTTAAGCATAAATCTTAAAGCAATTTTTCAGTGTAGCTCTAGACTTGAGAATAATCCTCAAATGATGGGCATGACTCGAAAATTGCAATTAGTATTGAAATTTATTAAAAATAAATAGATCATCAACAAACAGTGATTATTAAGAGGGAAATAAGTTTAAACATTATAATAATATTTAGCACCGCGTCTTACTACCCGTTCGGGTTGTACGCTTTAATTACTAATTACGCTAATGGATTAGGAATTGGGAAGGTCGAATTAGAGGAAGTGAGCCCACATTTGCGTGGAGGGAGAGTGGAAAACAATTTTAGGAAAAAACTCCTCCAGTTCACCCGACCAAGATTCAAGCCTCGATCTTCCCGTCCTCAGCAGTCGAGCTCAACACGACAAACGCGTTAGCCAACTACGCCTCCGAGGTGAGTTTAAACATTATAACAACTATTATATAAATAGTTTTTAGCTATTCAATTTATTGGACAAAATAGATGGAATTATTCAGATTTCAAGCATTCAAACTTTAACTCTATAGTAAACCTAACGTTGTTATTTCTCATTAAAAACTCAAAATTTTATCACTAAGCCAGACTAGCATTGTGTGTGGTAATATTCAAAGATTTTGTTTAAGGCACGTTATTTAAAAGATATTTATTATTATTAATGAAAATAGTAATAATAAAAATGAATAAATAAATTTAAACCTAAACAAGGTGAGACAGTAAGCTTAATATTTCGCACGCCACCCGCGCCCCTCCTGGATCCGGCCTTGTATCTAAGGCATTGAATGTCTTGCTAGCTTCAAAGTGTATGGTAAATTTCTCATGTAATTAAAAAAAGTACAAGCATGGTACACTATGATACAGTAATAAAATAAAACTATTAAACCAAATATTTCTTTTTGTTTACTGTTTAGTCAGAAATAACGCCAATTATTAACATTTTATAATATGCGTATGTTTTCTGTTCACTTATATCATCTTGTATCATACATTATTATTATTATTATTATTGTTATTATTATTATTAGCACCGCGTCTTACCACCCGTTAGGGTTATACGCACTTACGCTAATGTGTAATGGTAGGGTGATTGTGAGATTGAGATGAAATGGAGGACCTACAGTTTAACGTGGAATCCGAACCACGGTGGAGGCCTGGCATTCCCCACATTCACAAGATGTTTGTATCATATATTCTTTTTTCCAAATTAATAGCACCCTTCAATAAGGGCCCATTTTATTTCTTACCAACCGAGATATCAGATAGGTCTACACAATTAAACTCAAACCAGAAATCGCATTCAAGTGCAAGCTTTCTGCATTATTCACTATGAAAGAGCAAAATAAGTATTATACGGTGGAATACATTTTTCGTTCTAATCTGTTTTTAAATTTTTGTTTGAATACGGTAAAACTGTATCAATGATCTCAGGTCGAGTATTTAACCAGCTTCGGGGGCCGCATGGTCAAAGTAACTGTCAATTACGGAAATATTTAAATTCAAACCTCGGTCGAGTGTACGGAGGGTGGTTTTTCTAAGAAAATGTCCACCCTCCTTACCCACACATTCGAGTAATCTTCCTCCAAATACAACATGATAATAAATAAGCATATAGCCCGAACGGGTAGTAGGACTTGATGCCAAATAAAATAATATAGAACCCAGAACACCTCACCGTGACGCGAAGTCTGTTTCGAGCTGTATTACTTACGTTATGAGTGGTCTACTAAATTTAAATTTGCCACCTAGCTTCCTTGAATGTCAATACCCTTTTTAAGTAAAATTTAATTTCAAACCATAGTTTTAAATTAAAATACAATAAAATAATAGCACTACTAATTAGGTGGTAATTAGTATTTTTAATGTAATCTAAACTTTCAACAAAATTAACTATAATTAAAATATGAGTCCTGGACACGGGAATTATACCTGTGAAATTATTTAATTCTCCCCTTCCTCCTGGACAGATCGATGGTAAGAGCGCTAAGCCGAAAGTTCTAAGTTCAACACTGTGTTACTTCTCAAATGTATTTAACCTTATTGAAAAAACAATATTTAGTGACAGCTGTATCTGTAACTAATTTAATTCCCATCACATTAAAACTAAGCTGTTAATTATTGTGTGATAAAAATGTTTGCGAAAATATTATATTTATTATGTCCAATGAGTGGCGCATTATTAATGGTTGTGCTCGAATTTTTTAGAGAGGAATAATGGTATATTTATTTTCTTATCTTTGTGCAGGAAAAATTCAGAAGCCGGTACAAAATAAACAACTGGTTTACTTCAGCAGATTATTAACAAACAGGCGAAGTCATTGTAGTGGGGATTTTCACACAGGAATATCTTGGCTACCGTTTACGTGAAACAAGCTAATAAAACATACCAAAATTTGAAAAACAAATCTCCATTCTGATAAAAAATACTCCACTGTCATCAAAGGCATCCTTTGGGAACGGATGCAAATTCTTATTACATTTTTTTACAATGTGAAGAGATTAGTTCTTATTTTATATTCTCATGACCTTATGCTGTATATCACCTGCTTTGGTGGCCCCATGGTCTAATTCACTATTCTTGCAGTAGATTAGATTGCCGATGATGGGGAGATGGAGGTTCGAATCAGGTGTATTGAGAATGGTTATTCCTAAATGGTTTCCCACTTACCTTCAACGCTAATGTGGGTACACTTACTATAAATATAACCTTTCTAATCCATAAAACCATTTGCAAAACTAGTAAATAAGCGTATAGCCCGAACGGGTAATACAACGCGGTGCTAAAAAAATCGACCATACTCTCAGGCTTTTTGTACAAGGCGCTAATCTCATAGTTTTTAGATTACTTTATCAAAGTTTATTTTTAGCTAAAATAATTTTGAATTGTACGTTGAAGTCACATGAGTCATTGTATGCTTATATAGCTACCTACAATAAATATGGGAAGGATTTAATTTACTTCTTATTCATTTTTAAAAGGGTAATAGTTGGTGCTTGCGTATTTATTTAGATGAACTTTCAGCCTATTTTTGCACAGGGCCATACTACCCGTCCAAAGATACGGACTGAATTAAACTAGTGGGCTCGTAATGAAAAAGGTACGATCAATAGGAATCAAACCTGAATTTTAATGAAAGACTAGTTGGAAATTATTTAATAAAAAGCACCTGGGTGTATCTCAAACCTGGAGCTCCCTATTATCAACAAATCAAACAAAAAGAACGCGACCACTGCTGTGTGTGGTAAGATGTCATCCGAGCCTGTTACTTTCCCGCCATATTCGTACAACGTATCCACGCTCGTACCAGTGGTCGATTGAATAACATCGTCATTGACGGGAAGGCTGGGGTCAAAATCCTGCACTAGGGAGGGACTACTCAATACCGTTGAGATTTTCCAACCCTCCCTCTAAGTTAGTTCAAGTGCACTTCACCCATTAATCCTTAGTCACTATTTTTTTTTAGCAGCGAGTCTCCCCATTCTGCTTATACACATTTTAATTACGCCAATAGGATAGGTAAGAGGAAAGTTCGTGGAGGGCGAATGGGAACACCTCTAGTAAAATCCACGCTTATATACATCTAACCAAGATTCAAATGCCGATCTCCTTATAAACCCAAAACCCAACTAGGTGAGCCTGCCATTCAGTTCACGCACTCACCAATGCTGGTACAGAAGCAGTTAATTGTACTGAATACAGTATTGAATTAAGTACTTAAATGTTGCCAATGTTCACGGGGCACAAGCAAAATGCCTAAATCTTCTTAGACTCCAACAATTTCTTACCTGTTTACATTGAAGTTAAATCCAAAGCTTCTCAAAAGAAATAAAATAACCAATAAAGAATAAGAGGAAGATCAAACGGTAGATAGGATTTTTTTTTCCTCAAGCGTATGTTTGATTCGGTAGCATGTCTCATGTATAAACACTGACAAGTGTGTGTATGTGAGGTTTTTTTGATACACAGAACACTATTTCTGTTTCAAACAAACACTCGGAGAAGACTTGAACTTTTTTTCAATAAAATAACATCCAAAGACTGTAAATAGGGGACGTTTTTGTGGTTGGCCAGTGGCAGAAGTGATGTTTGTTTACATTGGATTGGCTCCGTCTTGCAACTGACCAGTGGAATGATTCTGAAACATTTCTCGGGGAATTGTACCAGGCTTATTTGTTTCCCGGGTTCAGTTTGCACTCCATGGAGCCACTAGCATGAGTCACGGTTCAAAGATAGTGTAATATTATTGTTATATCACAGCGTCCTACTAACCATTCGTGTCATATGCTTTTGTACTAATTACGTTAATGTGTTATGGATGAGGAATGTTGAGTTTAGAGTAAATGTACCCAAATTTGAGTGTAGGGGGAGTGTAAAAACATGTAAGTAAAACCACCCTCAATACACATAACCAGGGATTGTGCCCCGATCTCTTCGTTATCGGCAGTCTGGTATATTACGAAAGTAATGATTTAAACCATTTTGCCACCAAATTGGGTAATCGGGGTTTAAGGTAGCTATAGTGGATTCGTTTGAATAATTTGGCAGTATAAAAAAGGTTTCCCACATTTCCTCCATGAAAATGATGGTACATCTCATTTCAACTACTTTCCTCGTACATATCCCATAAACGGCGGACTGAAGGGGCATGTTTTGGTAGATTCGCCCCTTGTCCCCGTAAAAAGTGTATTTATATATGTTTTATTATCTGTCTGTAGTATCATGAACCCTTCCTTCACCTCTGACAAGACGTGTATTAATCACAACTTGTGAATGTGTGCCAGGCTTCCACCGTGGTTCGGATTCCACATTAAACTGTTGGTCCTTCATTTCATCTCACAATCACCCTACCATTACACATTAGCGTAAGTGCGTGTAACCTAAACGGGTGGTAAGACGTTGTGCTAATAGTAGTAGTAATAATAATATAGTATCATCAATTACATTGATGGGATAGGGATGGGTTAGGTTAAAATTACGAGAATGACGCATTGGAACGTGTGACCAGCGCACTTCTTTTTGAGAGTCTTCGCCCGCAGGCCACAGCAGTTAGCACCTCCGCTCCAAGATGGACGTACCCCACCCCTTTAGTGTAAATATGAGGTTGGCCTGGACGGGTAGTAAGACGGGGAGCAATGATATGCAGATTTGTAAAGAAAACTAAGCGTGATGAAAGATAACATAAATTAATCAAAATAGACACTACACTCCTATAGTTACGTGGNGGGGGGGGGGGGTGAGGGGGGAATGAGGATTCGTTTCAAGGTGTTTTTTTATTTTATAACGTTCTTTATACTTTATTGAATTTATCCCAAGATAGCTATCGGGGAACTATTTTGCATATATAAATCATAATGTGTCTTTATTTTTCTAAAATAAATTAATTTAAGGGTAGATTACTTACAACAAATTATATAACATTTGAAATTTTCAGAGATTCTCCGTGAATGATTTTTTATGGTAATACGTTCATGATAACACGTTTATATTTTTACATATTACAAATAGATTTAGGCTAGTTTACAAATAAAATATTTTTGAAAATCTGAAATTTGTAAAAATATTTTGAGCAGTTTGGCATAAAATATATTTATAAAGAGTGTTTATTGTGAAGATTAAAAAGATAAGTTTTTACGAAGAAAACATATTTAATGGAAGTTTACTGAGAACATTTTCTTAAAACATTTCTTCCGTATTATAATACACAATTTTAGAATGTTTAGATATTATTGTGTCGTATCATTTATTTATTACTTCTAGGGATGTCAGTAATTTTATTAAACTTATTTTATGGATAGCAATAGTTTTTGAAATCAAAACAAATTGACTAACACATATTTTAGTGTCACTCCTTCTCCCAATTTTTAAGATAAATTAATAAATCACTGTTTCAATATGCAGATTGAAATTCTTTTGAAATACGTATTTCAAACTAATAAAACGGTACTATTTTTATTAACTGGTATGAAAAAATACATAAAAATAAGACAACTTGAAAATATCTGAATATTGTATAAGAAATATAGTCCATGAACGATTGCCAGAAATATATATAATGAAATAGTCGATGGTTTTAAATTTTCAGATTTTATAACAAATAAAAAGTAATGGAATTTCAAACACGCAGATAAAAATAAAAGATCCACGACTGACTTGTATATAAAACAGAAGACTATTGTCGGGCAAAATCAAACAATCCTATACGGAGTTGGCATCGCAAACATACCCAGAGTGTCTCACATCTAGGCGTGCCATCGCACTCCTGAAATGTGTTTTTACTCCAAATACATCACAATTTTGTATTTATTATGTGAAGATTTGGCCCAGCCATTGTATCTACTCCAGGTCGCAGTTTGAAATAAGACACACTGCCTATTGGTCTCTGGAGCCGTTGACGCTAACTTTTGAACTTTCATGTCCATGTGATTGTGTGAATTGATTCTGAATCATCAGAGAACTTATTTTCTAAATCTTATAGTTATTTTGTACAAGCAAGATTTAGTAATATATATATATATATATATATATATATATATATATAATAGCCGAGTTAAAATTCATAAGTTTCAGAAACCGGGTGGAATTATAACGTTCCTGGTGGGAGCTGTCTGAAAGTGGGAGAAAAAATAGGGGGGAGGAAAATACAAGTGGCACTACAGTTTGTGTTGTGACCCTACTATTAAATTACGTAATTTAATTCACACGGATACATTATNACCTCTCAATGCGGAGAATGATGTGAAGACAGCCTCTTTAGGTGTGCCCTGGGCAACACACTGTGCCAACAAAGCGACTCAAAATCTACACATAAGGTGACCAAACCTGGACGTCAAAGTCCCTCCCAATCAAATGTGCCAAATATATATATATATATATATATATATATGCTCATATAAAATAGTTTTATGTTAGTTCCAATAAACACCAAACTCATGTATGATTTAAGGTTTTGTCAATATTTAACCTAAAACCAACAACTGATTGGCAATATTTCAGCTACCTAGGCAGCGTTTAATTAGTAGGTCTATATTAAGATTCTCATAGGAAGCAGAATTTAAAAAATATAAACTAATTTGTGATAAAAAATAAACACATTTGCTAGTAACCAACCACATGGTGTAGTGGTAAGAGAATCTGTATAAGAGCTTGGGGATCCCAGGTTCAATTCCTGGCCAGTACCAGGGGATTTTCACTAAAGGCAAACCACGCCAACAATGACCAGGGCTTGCGTAATTAGGTTTAAGTGTTTCCACACCCTCATACTCACTATCACCATAATCTCATATAATCGGGAGATGGTCATAGCCTCCACGGAAAGGAGTATGACGACTACATTCGGGCATCTCCTGAGCAACGGTAAATTAGTACTGTCTAACCTTTCCAGTACTGGGCTATGAGTGATGTAGTGTATACGCGCAATATTAATAGCGTTAGCTTAGAAGTATTTATACCATATGTAAAAAGTTCCTCCCATCTCTTCCTTGGTCTCCCTTGCGGTCCCTTCCCATTGATCTTCTTGGAATACTTTTATCTTCCATCCTCATTACATGTCCATACATCTCATCCTACTGCAAGTGGGAGGAGGAGAGCGGAAGAGAGTTCAGGAGGAAAAATGGTGGAAGGGCAGAGGGAGATGAAGGCATTTTACTAAACGGACTCGTCTACAGTTTGGAAACAGTTCATGATGAGGATCATACAAAAAGTGACAACTGCAGGTAATATGATTTGACGTATGAATACGTGAAAGTAGATCTAGTAACTTTTATAGCGGTCAGATTAGGTTCTTCCTGGGAAAATGGGACTGGACATTCCTACATTAATATTTTAAATTGATGGATATCTCAAACGGATAAGAATAAGATATCACGTGACCAGACTACCCACCTATTCTTACTAATAGGGTTGGAATTAAGAAATAATACTTTTTATGTAAAGAAAAGAAAAAAATCACCCAAGTACACTAGCCGGGTTGTGAACACCAGCTTCTCCATTACTAAAGAACGCTCGAAGGATGAGACTGACACCTTCGTCAACGTTTCTACCTGTGGCTGGTAGAACATTTTCAAATTAACCGTTCTCAGCCTTGTTATTTGTCTACAAACTACAACTACATTCTGATTTAGATATATTGGTACTTTTTTTTTAGGGAATCGTAAAAGTTAATAAAACAATGATCAAATATTATTTATTAGTGAAGTCATGAGATCTGAACCTGTTTTATTCTATATATATTATCAATACCTATAATATAATATAAACATTTAGCTCTGTTAACAGTAGACCACGCTCCCTCCATGTTCTTATCGTTACTCTAATCTTAAAAGAGTTATCTTGGTTTTTAAAATTGAAATATCTCCCATAATTTCGCTTTGGATTTCAAGTTAGATAGAAAAAGATATCTACTTAATTCAATAGTGCATTATATTCACGAAGAATATCCATTGGCCACTTGGTTTATGATGTTAGTCTCGCAATACATGTCAAAATTAAGAAAAAATTATGACCTATGTACTCGAATGATTATTTAGAAATTTAAATTCAAAAGACTTTAGATTAGCTATCAACCAAGAACGTTTTGACTTGCTGCTATATTGAAACTGATAAATAGATTCAAAACTATTTACACAAATCATTCGGTTTAAGCTCAAAGAATGTCCATATTGAATTTAGTAAAAATGGCACACGCCTTTTACAGTTAACGCAAAACATACATACATTTTTAGAGGCCACTATTTCTAAACGTACAACCAGATCAAAAAACCAATTACATGTGGTCCAGCTTAAGTTTAAAGAATAGGTTATCCCTGCCAAAATAGGTTAAAATTGTCCACATATATAACAAATATCGTGGAACTAACATCCGGACAGATATCCAGACGAAATGACAAATGTTAATGTTAAAACAGGACTTCACTACTCTCGATCAATTAAGTAAAATATTATTAATGTTGATAGAAAAACATAATACTTTTTGTTTTTTAGCAGCGCGTCCTACCACCCATTCGGGTTACACGCCTAAGTACTAATTACGCTAATGGATTAGGAATTGGGAAGGTTGGGTTATAGAGGAAGTGAACCCACATTTGCGTGGTGGAAGAGTGGAAAATCATCTAGGTAAACACCCC
>CABFVX010002350.1:0-70185 GCA_902151425.1 Timema shepardi | reverse complement strand
CCCCCCCCCCCCCAGTTCACCTGACCGAGATTCGAACTTCAATCTCCCTGTCACCGACTCAAAACGTCTAGCGCATTGTCTACCTAGCGCACCGAGGCAGTTAACAATTATTGTACGAGTATTTTCTAAATGTTTCTTCCTACGTGAATTCTACTATAGTTCACCTAAACATTTTAAGAGAGACAAAATATACAATCTACCAAGGACATGAATATTTGTTTAATAAACAATAATATCTGGGTCTTTTTCAATTGCGCGTTACAAAACAAAAACCCTTTTCAATTAGTATTATTATTATTACTATCATTGCTAATATTCCTTAGCTCATAAATTGCAAAGTAAAAGTTATGTGCTAATTGCTCCGTTGCTTGATTGCAGATGGCTTTCACACGTTTAATTTGGCGAAATCCTTGTCGGCATTGTCTCCGCGGCGCCTGTACATAGCAGGCAGGGTAAGACCGTCTCAACACACGACGGTAAACAGACTGCTGGTGTATCAACACAAGGAGCTTGATAACGGCGCGGAGGGGCTTAGTGGATTTAAATCACGCCCACACTTTTATATCTAGATACTCCTTCAGGCCGCCGCTACTGTTACAAACAACTGGAGCGCTAAGTGCGGGTTTGACTCTCACACGAAAGTCTGGATTTTAAATCTTAACCAGAGCTCTAAATAGTTTTGATTTAATTTTTTTTTAAATGAGGAACGTTCACTTTATGAACAGATTTTGAGGTGGATTTAGGGGTTTACCCTAATCTCTCACCACCTCCAACCCATCGAAAATAATGAATGTACAGTGCATTAAGGTACTGTTTCTTTTATTAAAACTAAAAAAAATGTATTTTTAGTAAAAGTATTCTTTTTTTCCAATTAGCTAAAATTATTTTTACAAACAAACAATATTATGATTGAAATTATGATTAAATAAAATCATTATTTATTAAAACTATTATGTTTCTCATTGAATAAATTTAGAGATAGTGTATAGCAATAATAATAATAATAATAATAATATGGATAAAACTAGCTCAAGATAGATATGGCGTGTAATGAGGTAGACTGGATAGAACTATCTCAATATAGGAATAGGGTGTAAAGAAGTAGACTCGATATAGCTTGTTCAAAATAGAGATAAGGGGTAATGAGATGGACTAGATAGAGTTAGCTCAATATGGTAATAGGCGGCGTAGTTTTCTAAGTACAGTAATGAGCTTTCAAGTTACTAATGCCATTGAATAAGTACCTGTAGGATCCTTATGAGAACCAATTCCCCCTGACAGTAGCCACCAGATTCGCCCTTGAACCGACTGATTGTATCAGCACAAAACTTACAAAATAGCTTAGTTCTATAACTGATACATCAATCAATATGTCAATCATAGTTGAATGTAGGATTTGTTGACCACAGAATCTCAGTCATAGTACGAATGGGGCATTGGTTTATCTCAAAATCTTAATAATAGTATGAATGGGGGATTGGTTAATCTCAGAATATTGATGATAGTACGAATGGTAGAGTGGTTGACTGCTTACTATTAATCATAGTACTAATGGGGGATTGGTTAATATCGGAATACCAATAATAGTACGAATGGGGGATTGATTGATCTCATAGTTTCAATCATAATACTAATGGAGGATTGGCTAAGCTCAGAATCTCGGTAATAGTACGAATGGGGGCCTGGCTAAATTCAGAATCTCGATCATTTAAACAGCCTCCAAGTCCATCCAACTGCAGCCGGGTGGTTCCTTCACACAGATTAGCTTTGATTTATCCTTTCATAGCAACACTTATCATCCCCATAGTTAATACAATACTCTTTATAACACTTATGTTAAATATATCAATAAGAAAGCAAGTCCATTGACATATCCATTACACTGGGTTATCTTTAAAAAAAAGGTATCATGAGCTGCGTTTAGTTTTTCCACCACTTCTTAATATCTGTTTGGGTTATACACATACTCATACATATTAATTTTGCAAATGTGCTAGGAACTAGAGGGGTAGAATTTATTTCAAAAAAGGGTTCCCACATATTTTGAATGTAAGAAGAGTGGAAACATATTTAGGAAAAATCCTTTTTTAGGGAATCTAGTTGGAACCTCCCTGTCACCGAAGGGCGTTGAGTTCAAACAAGCCCTATTAAGATAAGTTTTTATCAGCACACGCTAATTTCTATGAGCAGAGTGAAAGGGGCTACAAATTTTGCCGGGAAAGATATCGTCACATAACTTCCAGAGTTATTTTACACGACACAATCTACATGGGACCAACGGCTTTACTACCCCTACGAAGGAAGTTGTGCTACAGATTTTTATTGCTTAAGAAAAATACGTTGACCTCTGTTGTGTTTGAACCCACGAATATTGGGCCTTGAGGTGAGCACTTAGACTTAAGAACACCGAGGTCAAAAAGAAAGAAAAATATTGATTGCAAGTAAAATCAAAACGCAAAATTTGTGTTCGTGCTCCAAGTCTTACTTTCCGAACAGCTAACTGCACTAGTGAAGTAGGAATGAAGAATGGGCTTAGAGGAGGTGTACCCACATTTACTTGGTGGTAAAGCGGGAGACTATTTGGTAAAAAATACTACATTACACGTAGCTTAGTTTCGATCTCCGATCTCCCCATCATCAGAAAACCAGGAGAGACAATGGACATATTTCTCCACGTAGCCACCGGTGCAAGTAAAAAGCCCCTTATTAATTACCTAATTATAACAATCTATTTCATCGATAAATATTTGACGTAAAACTATTCTAGACCTGGCTAGATTGTAAAATGAAACGTGATTTAATTAATAATCTTCAACGCTGTGTATTGAATTGTTTTACAATGTTGATAAAATATTTCAAAGATATAATAATCAACACAATTTGAAAATACACATATTTTTAGGGCTACTTTGGCTCATGTAAATTAATACAGCACAGTTGTGGGCACGTATTTACCATCTAACTACAAAATAAACAAGTATATAATTTGGTCTTATTTTATGGGTCTCCTGGAGGTAAGTTTATGCTATTCTCCACAAACTTGATATAATATACTATGTACAGTACATAGTAGGATTCAACTCTTGGGGGCGTATAGTTGAAGTTAATACGAAACATAAGCATTGTAATTATACCAATAAAATAATATATTAAAATTGAATTACAAAAAAATATATTGGAGAAGTATAAACATATGATGGTAGCGAAATCTTATTTTAAAATTGAAATTTTAACAGAAGTTATTCTAATGTTGATGTATGAATATTTTGAAGTACCTCATTAAATATATTATATTATTATTATTATTATTAGCACCCCATCTTACTACCCGTTCGGGTTATACGCACTTACGCTAATGTGTAATGGTAGGGTGATTGTGAGATGAAATGAAGGACCTACAGTTTAACGTGGAATCCGAACCACGGTGGAGGCCTGGCATTCCCCACATTCACAAGATGTCTTGTCAGAGGTTAAGGAAGGGTTTGGTAATCAGATAAATCTGTGCCGGTACCGAGGATTGAACCCCGAACCCCAGCACAGAAGTCTGACACCTTACCTCTAGACCGCCAGGTCACCTAATATATTCTAGGTACAGGGTATTCGATTTATTTTTAAATACCTGAAATAACTCATACAAAAGTTAAATGTTTCAAAGACTCCCAAGGTATGATTCAATGTTAGTAAAGAGTTTTAATAGTGTTTTTTTTTAGTTGAAGTGTTTGTTATGGGGGAGGTAACTACTACCCTTACGTATACTGGTCTAGAGCCCCCTTCCTATGCACCCCCCAAAAACTCCCGCACTCTACTACGGCTTTATTACATGTATAAATTACAACACTGGGTGCTAATTGCACCATAAATCCAACTTCCCTCTTCCCCTTTACTCCCCACACACCCCTTTCACTCCATTTCCCATGCACCGCACTTTCTAACGCCCCGCTTTCTTTCGTATTTTTTTTAAACACCCCTCTCTCTATTACCCAACCAGAATGCACCCCAGAATAACAATATCCCTTATGAGAACCTCAACCCTTTTTCCTCCCTCCCTCATTGTTTTCATTTCTGAATTCACTTAAAGTGGTGGGTTAGGGGTGAGTTTTAAAAGGGGGTAGGTTTTGCTAGATGTGTTCCGTACACCATCCCATAGCCGTTTCCCTACAATCTTTCTAATTGCGAGCTAGAGAAGAGACTGCATGTAATTGATAAATGAAAGTTTTATGTACTTGCCACTCCCCACCCCCCTCCTTGCCATATGATGTATTTCTTGTAAATTTAAAATGATTAAGCAATATTCGTTAGGGGCGTTTACAAGAGGGTAGTTTTCGTATTGAATGCATTGCATGGGCCATCCTAAAATGTTCATTACTTTAAGAGAGGTAAGACCATTTGAATTCTTACTAAAACACAACATTTTAAGTTTTTTTTTATTGAGGTTTGAACATTTATAACACTATCGTGGTTGGTTCTGGTTCCCCCGCGTCCTGCTATCTATCCAGCTATTCGCATCGGGGTTGGGATGAGTGTGGGGGAATTTAGTATTAACTGTAAAGCTCCGAATACAATCACGTCCTTGAAACTAAAGAACAGTAGCGCTATAGTTGCTGTTCAAAATATAAAATGATTTTGGTAGTAAGAACAGTTTAGAAAATTAAAACATCTTTCTTTGAAATCAACATACATGAGATAACATTTTACTATATTATTTGTGTTATTTTATGGCTAGGCCTATTGATAAATCTATTAAAAGTAACAGCTTCGGCTAACATGAATTGATGCATTGATGTATTAGGCCTACAATTGTATTAATAACTATTAGTAACTACCATATACGGATTTTCCTAACTGGCCCATGGTATAGTGATCAGTGCACTTAACTATGAGCCTAGGGTTCCCGGGTTCGATATACAGCTGGTACCTCTGGTATTTTTCCTGAAAAAGGAATTTCCCCAACGGTCAGCAATGCTAGGTTAATTAGGCTTAAGCAAGTTTAAAATGTTTTCATTAGTTCCACACCCATATACTCACTATAAGCATCGCTTCATCTCTCCGGGACATGACCCACCTCTGTGGCGTAGTTAGCTAGCCCGTAGGTTTTGTGTTGAGCTAGACTACCGAGGATGGGGAGATCGAGGTTCAAATCCAACTCGGGTGAACTGGGGATGGCTTACCCCAAATTGGTTTCGACTCTCCCATCACGCAAATGTGAGTTCACTTCCTCTATATTCAACCTCCCAAATTCCCAACCCATTAGCATGATTAATACATAAGCGTATAACCCGAACCGTTAGTAAGGCGCGGTGCAAATAATAATAATAATAATAATTATTATTATTATTCGGGACATGGAAAGAGCCTCCACGAAAAGGATGTCCGATTAGTACATTCAGGCACCCTTAGGGCAACGGTACTTTAGTAGTCTACTGACTAAGTTTTCTACTACTTGGGTACGAATGATATCCCAGACTTGCAATATTATTACTGTTCTTCCTACCAAAATCATGTTCTAAATTTAACAGCCAGGAATCGATCAACTAATCTTAAACAATGATTTTTATAACAACCAATTGTAGGTCCTATTCTATCTTCGTTTGTAAGAAAAACTCCCATATTAATCCTCCTGATATATATAAAACTGTAAATAAATCTCTTTCCATGACATAATGCGCATGTACGATTTTTTACATCCTTTTCAAAGTGAACAACGCCCAAAGTTACGCACTATCCTGACAGAACCTAGTCATATCACATTCCGATAAACAAACACGCATTTGCGCGGTGTAGTGGGGAACCATTTAGGTATAATCACACATAGTAGATCGTCTGACTTGATAGACCTAGTTCGATCGTCGAGCACATAGGCTGATTTTCCACCGATATTTCAGTAGTTCAACGCTTGAATAGTGGAGCATATGCTTACTGATATTAAAGTTCTAGGTTTGATTCCAAGCGGTTGTCTGAATATGTATAATTGTTTATCGGTTTAATTTTTAGTAATCTAATAGGTTTTACTTTCCACCGGAATAAGTTTTTTTTAGCACCGCGTATTACTACCAGCTCGAGTTATACGATTGTGTTCTAATTACGTTAATGGTTATATGTATTAGGCAGGTTATATTTAGAGGAAATGTATCCGTATTTGGGTGAAGGGAGAGGGGAAAACCATTTCGAAAAACCACACTTAGAACACCAGACCGAGATTCCAGGCTCGATCTTTCCGTTATCGGCAGTTTAACCAACTGCAAGAGCGACGCCTTGGACCACACTGCCACCAAAGTGGCTTAAGAACACATTAATAACTAATAAGTGACCTGGGGGTCTAGGGGTAAGGTGTCGGACTTCTGTGCTGGGATCCGCGGTTCAATCCTCGTTCCTGGCACAGATTTATCTGATTACCAAATCCTTCCTTCACCTCTGACAAGACGTGTATTAATCACAACTTGTGAATGTGTGGAATGCCAGGCCTCCACCGTGGTTCGGATTCCACGCTAAACTGTAAGTCCTCCATTTCATCTCACAATCACCCTACCATTACACATTAGTGTAAGTGCGTATAACCCGAACGGTTAGTAAGACGTGGTGATGATGATAATAATAATAATAACTAATACAACCCAACCCACCTTGGTGGTCAAATGGTCCAACTTTAAGCCACTACTCAGGCAAAAGACTGGACTGTGGAGGACGGGGAGATTGGGATTCGAATCCCGTTCGGGTGTATTAAGAGTGGTTTTCCTCAAAATAAAAATTACACTCACTGCCACGCAAATGAGGGTACACTATCTCTGATTCAAACGTACTCATTCCTAACATATTAGCATAGTTAGTACACATGCAAATATGTGTATAGCCCAAACGGGCTGTAAGATGCTGTAAAAGAACAAAAACAATACCCACCATTTAATTTTATCAAAAATTTCCTTACTATATATATTTATTTAATTTGTCTAAACCAACTTAGAGTATATTAGAAAGTGTAGCACATGGCTTTACGTATGAACACAATAAAGAGTTTCTGGTAACGTTTGTAACTGTCATATGCATACCATCCTATGTTAATCACACTATGCAGTGAATTCATACAAAACAAGTATGTATAAAAATGGATCACAAGTCTAAAAGAGCATCTTGTATAAAGGACTGATCTTTAATGGCGCCTAAAATAATTTGGTATTTGTTTATGAACTTAACTTATCATCCGCAGTGTACATTCCTAGGTATTAAATACGAATATAATTATTACACTTATGTTTCTACTTTCTCATATCAAGAGAAAGTATTGTGATCGTGAGAAAATTGATATAGATATATTGATTAATCTTTACATTTAATGTAAACCTGGAACCAAAAAAGTGGATTTTATAATTTTGTCTGCCCCTATGTCTGTCTGTCCCTAGCCACGAATCCAAAACAGTTGGATGAATTTGGTTCAAACTTTATATTTTGATTTTATAAGGCTATACCTCAAGATATTTTTTTAAATTTAGTTCCAAGACCTCAAATTAAAGGTGGTTTACTAATGAATTATATTTTTGATTCCAAACTTTTCAAAAAATGGCCTCAAAGAATTTGTTTGAAATACATATTTAAATTTTTTTTGACATGACAAATAGTACGTTATCATTGGTTTTTTAGAGAGAGAAAATTGTTGGACGGTATTTTACTGATTGAAATTTTTTTTAATTCAAAATATTTCGAAATTAGCTCTAATGGTTTTGTTTAAAATATACGCCTGCGGATTTTGTGGTAGGGCCTATTACAAATAGTACTGCATACTTGCTTTTGGGGTGGAAACAAGTTTATAGATATTTTACTGATGGCAGATTTTTTTTTAAAGCTTTAAATATTTTACAAATAGCCCTAACGATTTGGTTCTAAACGGGTATTTTGAGTGTTTGACTGAGATTACTACACTGTATACTTATTTTAGGGGTAAAAATTTGTTTAAGGTTAGTTTACCGATTGATTAAACAAACAAAAAATTGTTCCAATGATTTGGTTTAAAAAGGGTGGCCTATATTTTATTTCTTTTATATATAAATAGTAATTTTATATGGAGTATTTGTTGTTGATGTAAATAATTATTTATTATAAAATTGCTGATGACAGATTTTTTAAATTTGATTTTTTTGAACATAGTTCGGCCAATTTTGTTCAAAATTGGTATCGGAGAACTATTTTACATGACCAATAATAGTATTTTTTTATTTTTCTATAATAAGTTACTTTAATGGTTTTTTACCTACAACAAATTATAGTAAATTTGATTATTTTTTTAATTTGCCTTAAAGGTTGAGTTAAAAACGGGTATTTTTGAGTAGTTTTTATAGTCAGTAAGAACACGTTCTCATTTTTATGATAGCTTACAAATAATTTATTTTAAAAAAATTGAAATTTCTTAAAATTACTTGAAAAATTTGGTTTAAAATGTATATTTAAAAGGTTTTTTTTTTGCTGTAATTATTAATATGGTATGTTTGTTTCCATGAGGTAAACATATTTAAGGGTAGTTTACGCAAAATCTGTTTTTGAAGATTTTGTTTCAAGCTATACACAATATAATAATGTATGTGCAACTATGTCAAACCATTTATTCAAACACCCTATCAGTCACAAACCTACACTAGTGGATATGCAAGCAACGGCATCAGTCTCATTTAAAATGAAATACCACAGACTTTGAAGGGTGGGGTTCGAATCCCTCTTGGGTGTACAGAAGTGATCTTTCATCATTGTTTCACCCTTCTAATCCCAAGTTAATTCGTGTGTGCGGGTAGGTAGGGGTTCATATCCTGCCAGTGTGTGTAGAGATAGATGTCCCCACACCTGCCCGGAAATTTGTCCTTCTCTTCCTCCACGTAAATGAGTGGTCGGTCAGGACTAGAGTCCCGGTAGAGTGTACTGAGGCCATTTGTACAAATGGTTTCACATCGTTCCTCAGCGCAGATCCGGGAAAAGTTGTTTTTAGCTCTGCCTTTATTTTAGCACTGCATCTTACTTCACTGAAAAAACAGTTTTGTACAGGTTACAACAAATTTAATGTGGACTACAAAGTTAGTTTGATCATACCAAAATAATTTTGTAGTCCCCATTATATTTTGGTAAGTTGTACAATACTGTTTTTTTTCTATGTTCTCGTTTGGGTTATATGCATTTATATATGTTACGTTAATGTGATAAGGATAAGGATAAGGAATGTTGAATTAAGAGGAAGTAGCTGAAATTTGTGTGTAAGGAGAGTGCAAAACAATTTTGTGAACAACCATCCTTACTACACCAGGGTAAACTTTGAACCCCGCTCTTCCCATAGTTGGCAGTTCAGTATATTACGAGAGTGACGCCTTAGACTATGCATACATTGCAGCTGGCTGAATTCTAACCACTGCATCCTCACTTTTACTTTACATCTATAACAGTTTCCAGTCTGTGGCCTGGGTCAGTGTTTTGTTAGGTCATTTATTTTACACTACCTACATATTCCTTATAATCTAACTCAAGACTAGGACAGAAACAACATCCAGTCCCCAGCCATTAATGTACAATTTTAAAGGGTAAACCCATATTTTCTTTGATGATACATTTTCGGCCATGTTGGCAATCGAACCGGGGACCCTTAACTCAGTAGGCAGACATGCTACTGACTGAGCTAAGGTGTCGGACCGCATCCTCACTTCATTAGTGTAAATATGAGGATAGGCTGGAAGGGTGTTATGACCACTGAGACCGAGGACGAGGAAATGCGAAGAGACTAATGTTTCCAAGTATAATAATAATAGTTACCACGCCAACACTATTAGAGTCCCATTAACTTAATAACGGGCGGGGTCCGGATGCACGAAGACGTCTCACATTTTTATTTCTACATTTTTTTTTGTAAACTTAAATAAAAAAAACTCTTTCGATTAAGTTGCCCATTCTTCAGAGCTTCCCAAATAAGGGTGGAAGTTCCATTACAGTATTGTTACTCATCCACCCTTCCGGTGCCGAGAAGAACTACGGCCTTACACAACCCGTTTGGACGGCATTCGGCAGTTACCAAGGTACGACGCAAAGGCCTCGGGACGTCTTAAGATTTGAGGTGTTGGGCATAAGGATGATCCTACCTACAGATGCATGGTTCTAAACAAACTTTTTTTTTTAATATCTAATAATTCAATATTATTTTTCATATTTATTTGATTATCAAAGTCCAGTGGTTCTCAAACTTCTTAGTCACGTGGATACCTTGATGTAGGTTAGGTGGAAAAAAATTAATAATAATAAAATATATATTTAATCTAATTATAATTACAATAATAATGGAAATAAAATAAATGGAGGTATTATATTTGTAAATATTTAGACACACTAATGTTTTTAAATAAATTTAAAAAGTATCACAGTAAAATTGAAAAATAAAAGTATTATGACTGTAAATTTATAATCACTGACAATTTATTCGAAGAATGGAACTGCTTGTGTGACTTAAATGTCATTTAAATATGTAGCAATTTTATTGAATCTCTCATTCCACACTAAGCCGATATCATTTCACATTTGTTCACACCACAAAGAGCAGAAAAAGCTTGCTCGCTCAAATAAGTTGTTGGATAGGGCATACAATAGTTCAGTGATTTTTCTGAAATTCCTTTGCGCTGATTGATGAGAAACTAATATAAAAGTGAATTTTCAGATGCTTCTCTCAAAGATGTGGAAACAAGAGACGTGGCCAACCCCCTAATTCTCACCCTCACTCACTCTCTTTAAGGCATCTTCATTGTTTTAGTATATAACAGCGATTTACCTTTTATATAAAATTTTATAGTATTTAACATATATATATATATAGGTATATTACTGATTCCCTGGACGATCTCGTGCACCCCCTTGACAAACCTCGGGAACACCCGGGGGTCCGCGGACCCCAATTTGAGAATATCTACCCTAGACCATTTGTGCACTGAAGCGGGTAGATACGTGTTATTCGAGTTTGACGCCTCTGTCCACGTACTCACCGATGTGGCTCTCAGGACTTTCAAATGCCAACATAAACGAAACAAAATATATACGTGTGTTCTCCAAAGGAGCTATTAACGTGTTTATCTAAAAAATGAAGCTGTGGAGGATAAGAGCTCTTTCACACACTACGATTTCTGTCATACGAGTTTTCATCGTGTTTTTTTAAATCAATATTGTAGCTTAGATCAATATAGTTGACAAAAATTTCAAAGTCTTATATCTTATAATAAATATCGCTCCTTACTTTCAACAGCTTTAGAATGCTTTCTAAAATGATTAATCATCTTTGTTAAGTTTTTAGCTGGAGTTCTATTCGATAATTTTTTTTAAATTATTTTTTATGTAGAACACCTCCAAAAATGTTTGGTCGTATTATGTGGGTGGTCGGGCCAATACAGTATTTAGTTATTATATCACTCCACTAACGAAATCAATATATCGGTGTAAACTTCAATCGCCATTCTTACTTTGACTATTTATCACTGAGTTATTACGATAATAAGACAAGCACAGAGGCTGTCGGACGACTGTTTGGTCGGATAACTACAAGTCATCCGGCCAAACTGCCGGACATGACAATCCGATATTATAATGAGAACATCCCAAATGCTACACGAGTCGGGCACAACTTTTGATCATCGGACAACTAAACAGTTGAATCGTGTGAAAGACGCCATAACACCTAATGTATTAGTAGGCACATGACAAAAACTCTGACGACAGAAATTGTAAAGTGTGAAAGAACACTAAGAGTATGCATACACTAGTTTGGGGTGAGTATGGGAAACCACATATGGTGAAACATCCCTGGTGCCCCAACCGGGATTATAATCCTAATCTCCCCTTGAACGGCTATCAAGTGAAATGTGTGTCTAACGTCTCAAACACCTAGGCTACCACTGCGGATAGTCTATTTAAATAAATTAGGGTATGTGAATGGATATTAAAGAGCATGACTGTATATCTTTAGTAAATGTATAATACCCCTTTTCCCTACGATGACTACAAAACTGCCTTAATCTACGCCTTGTATCAGATCTGATCCTATACCTCGCGTACCCATACTAAGGGCAATACTTTGATGGTACCTAAACCAAGCTCTGGTAATGTGAAGAAAATTAATTTGTCGAGAACTATTTATTTTTTTGTTCAATCCAGTAAGGAATTAAAACGAGGCCAGAGCTCTGGTTGGCCAACCCGCCACCAGATGTCTCGACACGCCGGGGACCTCACGTAATGACTGTAATTATCCCTCAACACCTTGTTTAATGATTACTGAGCGTACACACGTGTGTGTGTGTCCCCCTCCCCCTTTCTATATCACCTGAGGGACAGCCAATCATAGCCCGAGCGAGATACACACATATAGTCAATAATTACTTTACCTTAACCATTTTCTATAGCAGCCATGCTTGTTTCTAGCGGCCTCCCTTTTATCGTACCTTTCTCAACCAGAAACGCTGGTTGCACAGTCCTAGACGTCAGGCTCGTGATAGAGTGGATTGCCACTGGTGGTGAAGGTTGAGGTTCTAATCTCAGCTAGTTACACCGGGGGTTTCCCACTTCGAGGGTTTGAGGCGTCATTCTCGCAATATAGCCTACTGTATCACAGTCGATAGGGAGTTCGGGATTAGAATTCCGGCTGGTTTTACTGATGGGGCTTTATTCTGAATAGCTTCCTAATCTACCTCCACGCAAATTCGGTTACATTTAATCTAAGTTTAACCTACCCCATTCCACACACATTAGCTTAAATTGTAGACTATACATGGGTAGTAGCCTAACTAATGGCTTTTCACATGTGATTTATTACTTTAGTTTTCTCAGCCCGTCTACAAGCAGATGCGGATGCATTTCTTCTAAGCTACTCTCGCATTATCTTAAAAGAAGTATAAGACTCTTTTTAAATGTTTTAAAGAGAATTAAACTTGGAATCCATATATAAGTTTTTTCAAGCGCGTATCATACCTGTCCAGACTAGATGCACTTTATCGCACTTGTGGTATAGTATTAGTAAGGTAGGAATAATAGGACACGTGTTCGTATTTGCTTGGAAAGATAGAGTAAAGCCATTTAGGCTAGAACCACCCTTTGTACACACAGACGAAATTTGAACCCTGACCTCCCCGTCAACTGTAAAACAGATTGGTTGAGCTTAGTATTTAGTCAACGTTTCCACCGGTGTGGGTGATAGTTTTTAAACTATAGTACTAACAACTGGGCTGATTCGGGCTCCCTAAATATTGCCATAGTTTTCTTTAAATTAACACGTAATTTATAAACACAAATATGATATCAGCACTTGACCTACAAGCTAACTCAGCTAATGAAAGAACACTAGGTACTGCAAGGCCCTAGAACCTAGATTTTCACTAATTGAAGAGCCGAAAAAGCAACTAATTAGTATTAATATTTAAACATAGAAAAATAACACCTGAAATAACCCTAACCGTCAAATTCACACGCCGTAGCTCTACTAATTGAGTTATCCGAGATCTTCTTCTAATAATTGCTTAGTAATGGTGTGAGGAAGTTTCGAAAATTCGAAGTCGAAGGTCAAATCTTTTTCGGCTTCAACTTCGACATCTACAATAACATTTGCATATTAGAAAACTTTCGAAGGAAGGATAAAACTTCGATAAATTATCAAACTATTTAATTTTATCTTACTAAATATTACATTTTTCAATATGTGATAATTTTAAAACAGTTACTAAACAGAATTTTAACAATGAATAGTAATTTAACTAACACAACGTAAGAATAGATCAAGAACGGGTAAGTAAATGTTAACATATTATATTCACTATCGCCAACATAATTTTGTAAAAAACAAAAATACCCATAAAGAAATAACACCATGGTCACTGGTATGAAGCAGTGAAAGCGCTTTAGTTGTGCTATCATTGCAGATAGCGTCTAATGTTTGGTCCTTAATATTCTATATCTTTGAAATTATATGTGACAAACTTACAAGTGCATTCTCACTCAGAAGTTTTTCATAGCTTCTCCGCATTTTCTTTACTATTCAAAATGGTTGATGTGGAAAGTAAAAAACTAAAATAGAATTTAATTTATAATTATTATCAGAGAAATACAGATAAATAGACATCCATATGTCAAGTTTGCAAAGTAATAATATAAACTCCATGATGTAAGTAAAAAGTAAAACCTAATCAGGAATTAAATAGCCAAAGCTATTATGTATGCTTTTTAGTGAGGATTACTCCCTCTAGATATCATTTTCCGAAAATTGAAAAATGACACTTGGACATGGAAATCGAACCCAAATCGAGCCAAAGGTATCAGGTTCGATTACCGTGTCCAGGCGTCAGTTTTCAATTTTCAGAATAAAACTTAATTGATAAGTTACTAAGATTATCAGTAAGCCTGTGTGCATTAGTTATTAATATAGTCCTTAGTTAACAAATAAGGACATTTTCCTGGCCCTTGTTACTGACAAGATCTAGACATATAATTAATTAAAAATTAAAAATAGCGTTAAGTGACAACAACAACAATTCTAGGTAGCTTCGACTTCGACTTTTCTTCGCAAGTTTCAAGATTCGCTTCGACTTCGCTTCGCATTTAAAAAGTGACCTTCGCACACCCCTATTGCCTAGATAGATGAATGACGTCAGGTTAGCACGTAATGCGGAATGAATAGAGTTCATATCCCTGTCCAGGTGTCAATGGATTTACACATTCCCTCCATCAGAATGTAATTCGAAAGTAGGTGTTTTGTTTGTTTTATTCTTATTAATCTCTTCATCAACACCATTCGGAATAAAACCGGGTCCCCTGAACCTGTGGTCAACCACTCTAATAACTGGCCCCATGGTGAAGTGGCACCTGGTTACGAGCTAAGGGATCTAGGGTTCGATTCCCGGCTGGTACCTTGGCTATTTTCCCCTTAAGGTCAACAGGATTTGGTTAATTAGGTTTAAGTTAGGTTAAGACTCCCCCCGGCTCCACATCATCATAATCACTATCATCACCTCATCTCATAGCGGGTACGTGTAGACAACCTCCTATGCTCTACCCTGGGCAACTCTCTGTGCCACCAGAGCGGCTAATAGTCTACATACAGGCGACCGAACTTGGACTTCATGTCACTCTCGGTCATATACATGCCATAAGGTGTGTTTTTTAAACACTCTAATCACTCAGCCAAGGAGTTGACGATCTTTGTAGAAGTCTAAGGTCTCCTTAATTATTTATAACTTATTCTTATATCGTCCTAAACTTTTATAGCTACGTGGGGCCTACTTTAAAATTAAAATATCTGCGTTGGTGTGAACGCAAACTAAACTTTAAGCTCGACTGATTTGTTGGACCATAACAAGGAGGTCAAGGCTCCAAGTTCACTTAGGTGTATTTAGGGTAGTATTTCGTAGATTGCTTATCCCTTTTCTACAGCGTAAATGTGGATACATTTCTAACTATACTTTCCTCATCCCAACTCCTTAATTTGTAAAAGACGTGAATAACCCGGGTAGGCAGTAGAACAAGGTGAAGGGGAAAAAAACCAAAATTATTAAAATCATAGGAATAACACTCGTCAATGTTAGGTTCACGGTTGGCGCCCTTACTCACTCTAAGAACCCTGAGAGACGGTTCCAACCATTTTCACTTGGGTTGGTTATTTAACATTTTGGTTTTATATCATCATCCTATGATAATGCTAGTGGTTCTTCTTGAAACAACCCCTTCTCCAATTGCATTAGACTAACATATCAACTAAGTCGCAATAATCTAGATTTTAATAAGAGCGCATCACCTGCTTTGTTGGCCGCATGGTCTAAGGTGTCACTATCATGTTGTACTGGCCTGATGATGGGGAGATTGGGGCTAAAAACACAGCCGGGTCTACTGAGGGTGTTTTTCCTAAAATGGCCTTCCACTCCCCTCCTACGTAAATGCGGGTAGATTATCTCTAAAATGCTTTCTTCTTCGTTCTTGCCCCATTGAAGTAATTATCATACATGCGTATAACCTGAACAAGTAGTTAAACGAGCTGATAAAAAATAAGAGCGTATTATTAATCAAATAAATAGCTGGTAGTTATGTATTTAATTTATTTATTCGAGGTATTTAACATGCTCTTTCTGAAACGACTCATTATAACAGCACGCGAGAATTTATATGAGTGAGAGCGAAAGGGTCTACTAATTTTGGCGGGATGGATATTTTCACATAACTTACAAAATTATTTTACATGCCACAGTCGACATGGGATCGATGACTTTACTTCCCCTCTGAAGGAAGTTGTGTTACGATTTTTTTATCGTTTCAGAAATATCCGTCGTCTCCGTCTGTGTTTGAACCCACGATTATCGGATCCCGAGGCGAGCATTTTAGCTCAAGATCACCGAGGTAAACTTTAGCTAGTAGTCAAATTTACTATAATCACACAGATAATAGTTTAGTTTAATTTAAAACAAAAAAAAAAACTAGAAACTTGTCCAAATGAACTTGATATAATCTAGTCAAATCCTGGTGGTACATAATTCTGGAATTTTTTCATTGTTATGATTTAAAAACCGCACATACGCAATATATCGTGGAAATCACGCATTTATTCACAGTATGATATAGTATGAGGTGTAAGGTGTGATTTTTTTATACAAAGACAAAATAAGACATGCAGCTTGTTAAAAAAATCTAAAATATTATTTTGTTTAATGTTTGATGATCTCTTGCAGGTTGATTGATCTAACCTTTTAATATCTACTACAGCACTTCTATTCTTTAGTTTGCAGTAAATTAATGTAGAAGGAGCTTTTCAATTAATATGAATATAGTTTTTTTTATAGTCGTAAAGGTGTTGAGTATAAATAGGAAATTAGGATAGTTTTGGATATATGAGCTTCCAGTGTAGTCGGCAAATACTAGTTTCAAACCAACACAGCCAATAGTATCTCAAAATATGATAATTAATTTGTTAAAAAAAAGCTTTTTATATAATAATTCGTGACTCTCAGAGAAAAGTGGCATAAGTCAAAAAACTGAAAAAATGGGTTTTGGCTTAGGTATATCTATATTGAGGTACTCTATGTTTGGGAAAAGTGATATAAGTCAAACTCTTATAAGTTTGCTGTTAGAAACAAAAATCCAAACGATATAATTCACTTTGGAGTTATTTGTCACAGGGAAAAATGGTACAAGTGTACTTATGTCTCTTTTCCCGAGCATTTATTTATTTTAAGTAACAAGGAAAAGTGCTATATTTCGACTTATGTCATTTTGACCAGAAAATATTATATTAAAAGAATAGATAAAAGAGTCATATGTCAGCATTCATTGTTTGTTTTTTACATTGTGGTCTATAGCCCTGTGACTTTTTATTATCCATTCTTTGCGTTGAATTTATTTGATATTCAATAATATTATTTTGTTTGACAGTAAGTTATATGATACAACAATACATTTTTGAACAAATAATAATTTTGTCCCACATAATGTTGAATATTGAATATTAACCGTTGGCTAAACTGTCATAATATAGACCGCCAAAAGTCATGTTCTGTTTTCTTTTTTTAATCTGCTCTGTAAACTAATTGGAGACAGGTGTATTAGTTCAGTATCGGCATGTGTTTGTGTTTGTAAACATAGTTAATATTATTATGGCAAGTAAAAGAACTGCTTTTCTGGCAAATTTAAAAGCATTAGCATTCAAGGAAAGGGGTAAGTGAAATTTTATTTGTTTATATTTGTGTTTAGTAGTTGTATTTCTATAGAATAAACTTTATTGATTATAGTGTTATATTGATGATTAGTGCCTGGCATAATAGTTTTATATTGTTTAATATTTTGTCTCAACGTTTAAATTAAATTTGTTTATACATATTTAGTATTTACAATGTATAAATCTTCAATTTTATCTAGTCAAAGAACGGTATTAGATATAGTTTAACAGAATCACATATTTTTGCTGGTTAAAATATTCTTGATAGAGTAATTAAATAACTATAACTTATTGTTAAAATGGTTTTGTTCCTTTTTAACTGTAACAAAACTGTATATAACCATATTAACGTATTGTGACATTATTCTCCCTGTAATTTATTAGGAATAGTCACCTATAACTAGAACACTTACATTAAACTATAAACTATATATATATATATTTTATAAAGTTTATGTTGAATGTCAGCTATGTTTAACTGGTGTATGCCTATTATGTTTATAATTTATAAAAATTATTAAAATTTGCTAAGTGCCAACACTTTATTAGCAAACAAACAAAATTTATAAGGTTTCATTGTTGCAGGATATGATGGCTCTACTCAAAGTACTGTCACTTCAAGTGAGGTAGTAACAAGTTCAATTGAAGTAGGTGAACGATCAATTCACAACTTACACACAAATGGAACTGGATCACCAAAACAAATAGACCTATTAGACTTAAATTCGATAATATTAGATTCGGATGACTCAGTAAAAGATCCTGATTTTGTTGTCAATTCTTATTTGAGTGACAATAATTATTCAAACACAGATTCAGATACTTCAGATGACAGTTTACTGTATGTAAAACGAAAAAGAACAACTCCTTATAATATAGTATGTTGTCATTAATTTCTATAATACTGATTGATACGCTTGTGTATATTAGGACTGTGCAAAATAAATTATAACACATAATATTATATAAATAAAATTTAAAAAAATTAAGCAAGATCCAATTCTCAAACGCCAATAATGTGTAATATAATGGCATAGTATTGGGAAAAATGACATAAGTCAACTTGATGCTTTGACATAAGTCAATAAAAAATGGCTAAATGAAGTTTTTAAGTATTTTCATGTAGTTTAATCGAAAATACACTCCTTTAAACCAAATATGTTGTCCTTAAATTGAAAAATAAATGTATAATATGCACATGGAGTAATAGTCAAAATAGCTAAAATCTTTGACGGCGCTTTCTGAACATTTAACCTTTTTGACTTGTATCACTTTTCTCTGAGGGTCACGAATTTAGGGGCGAACGATATTAAAAACATTTTCTATGTAAGAAAAAAATGTTATCTTGATATGGTGATTAATCTGAATATATAGTTTTATTACTGACATAAATGTTTATAAACTTCTAATAGTTTCATAAATTTAAACAAAATTGCTCTTAATATCACTGGTCAGCTATGAAAAATAAATACACTCTTATAATACTAATAAAATATAATTATAATGTTTTTGATCAGTAATATATTTACCATAATTTTAAATGATTTTATGTTTTGTGAAAAAAAGAAAAAATTAAAAACCAAAATGTTCTTCATTAACCCAACAAGGGCCCATTCCAGCCTATTCCTACAGTAATGTATTCTGTGTGGGACATTGTTATGGACCCAATTTACGACTGAATAATATCTGCCCTCTCTTTCCTGGCAACGTCTTTTTACTTTTAATTTATATGCCCGTTATGATGTTGATGTAATAAACATCTCAGTTTAATGATCTCTTGAAAAGGAGGAGTTCTCTTTGGGGCAAGTGTGTTTTGATACCCCGACAAATACTACTAGCGCCATCGACTAGGAACTATTCTTTATAACAAAACATCATCTTGTGATAGGTTCGCTAAGAAATAATATACACCCTTCTTCAAAATATCCCAAAAAAATACCAAATAAAATCCCATAAAATAATAATAGGTATACTAAATACATTATTAGAGTAAGATTTTGAATTCAGTTACGTATAATAAATAATATATTATCAAAATTAGATTTTGAATTCAGCTACGTATAATAAATATTATATTATCAAAACTAGATTTTGAATTTAGTTACGTATAATAAATACTATATTATCAAAATTAGATTTTGAATTCAGCTACGTATAATAAATATTATATTATCAAAACTAGATTTTGAATTTAGTTACGTATAATAAATACTATATTATAAAAGTTAGATTTTGAATTCAGTTACGTATAATAAATACTATATTATCAAAACTAGATTTTGAATTCAGTTACTAATAATAAATACTATATTATAAGAGATAAATTTTGAATTCAGTTACGTATAGTAAATACTACATTATTGTAGTAGCTACGTTCTGTTCATTTTCTTATTCTTCTCATTATTATTATTATTATTATTATCACCATCATCATCACTCAATACAGTAGTGCGTATGATTTAGAATGGATCTTGCTCTCCCAATTAAAATTATCACCAGGAATAAAGGAATCTTATAATAACTAGTGTCTGACGTGAATGATATTTTTTAAGAATTTTCAGAATAATCTACTCAGTTTGTTTTGAACTTTAGCACACGTAAATAATTATAGCTTCCCCTCATCTGTTTTTGATCACAGTCCTGGTCAAGTACACCAAGAGTGGTCTTCCAATTTGGATTTTCTCAACCTCCCTCCACACTAAAGAGAGCACATTTCCCTTGAGTTTACCGTCTCATATTTACCCCTTTTATTAAGTATTTTTATTGGGCGTATTTAACAGATATTTTCTGACCTAGCATGACCTAAAATTTTGGGACCTTTCAAAATAATGACCGAAACACTGGATATTCTTTTTCTTCCATAGTTAAACTAGTTTTTGTGTGGCGTGCTAATATAATCAGTTTTTTTTACGAGAATGTGTGTTAATTACTCTTTAAAAACCTTAAAATAGTCACAACACTCAATCCCCTTGATGGCATTTCATCAGTGTGAAAGGGGAAGCACTTATTTCAAATTAACATTTTAGTGCCCTTGTCTGTGACCCAGGTCCATCTCATTTCACTTGCGCCTGTAGCCACATATGGCCACAGGTGTATGCATACATGTTTTATAAATATACATGTATGTATATTGAAATACCTCTTTCAAAAATAATTGATATCAGGAAATTACCACACGATGATAATATTTGACAGTTACAAAAGCTACTAAATCATACATTAATTCATCAATTGATAATTTATTCCGCAGATACTATGTTAGACATATTAATAATGTATATTTAATAATAATAATAATAATAATATATAATTGAAATGGAAAAAATATTTTGTAATCCTACTTTGGTTTCGGTATTATATTATCTGAGTGTGTAAATTTGATCCATGTCCCAAAATCCATCTTTTAGCACATTTACTTTTCAATAGATCACAATTGATATTACATTTAACGACTTATTGGTAACGTGTGTAGAATTATGATGGAAAGGAAAGAAAGGAAAGCTCCGGACCATATTTTTATAATTGATAACTCTTATAAGTCTAGAAGCTATTTAAATAGTGTTTTCATGGTTTTTATAGTATAATAATGGGCGAAGAGAAGGGTTATTAACCACCAATACTACTATTACTACAATTACTACTAATACTACTAATAATAATAATAATAACTATAATAATAATTATAATAATAATAATATAAAATAATTCTTGTAACAAAAATAATATTTAGTATATTTACGTAGGTTATGTTATGTTTACACAAAATCTGCTTCCTTGTATTGTTTATACTGTGCATTGTTAGTGTGTAACTAGACTTTGAATGTAGAATTGAATATTAATAAGCCTTTAAAAATTATTTAACCATATACAAAACTCTTACATGTTTAATTAGAACCATTAAAGAATAATAAGCAACAAATACTAGTTTCAATGATATTTAAGGGTGTGCGAAGATTTAAAATGTTTGAAGTCTAAAGTTAAATAAACTCTGATTAGACTTCGAAGCCCACATCAACTTTCTAATCATGAAACATTTTTAGGGAATAAGAAAACTTTGATAATTTATTAACAGATTTGAATTATCTATTTAAATAGGACCTATTTTCACATATAAGTAATCATTTATAAAACAAGCTACTTTAAAGTATGTTTACACTAACTACAGTAGCCCCATGGCTTCTTTGGTGCTGACTGACAGCTCACAGCTGACTTCTGACAGTCATCATTTAGGTATGTACCTAAATGATGACTGTCAGAAGTGACAGCTGCTAAACACATGTTTTTTGCAGATCATATGGTTCGGCGTAGGGATTCATAATTTGGTCTGGTAACTCTTTAAAGCCGTCAGCTGTCAGCTATGAACTGTCAGTCAGCACCAAAAAATCCATGGGGCTACTGCGGTAATTAAATGCCTTATATAACGGAAGAATAGTAGACACATTCAGATTAATATAGTGTGCTTTGTTTTTCCTCTAAATCGTTCTCTTTACCTGGATGTGCGTATTTAATGGACTAATTAAAAATTAAAATCTGTGTCATGTGACAACCACAAAACCCTTATCTTCGACTTCTGCTTCGACTCAGAGCTTAATTCGCATGTTTGAAACTCCATTTCAACCTCACTTCGTATTTAGAAATGTATCGTCGCACACACCTGATTATATTGTTTATAGAAAACACACTACATTTTCCTTATGATTAGAAAATAATAATACTCGGCAAAATCTAGATAAGGTGAGATGTAATTGCAAATATTGACAGTAAATTCTCATCTTTGAGCTTCCAGATGATTATCTTTACAATAAAAGTGAGAAGAGGAGATTATAATCTGGATTGCGTTATTACTGGCTGTAGTACCTTTCATTTCATTTTCAGATCAATGTAGCTCTCAGAGCTTCTCCAATAATGTTAAGGGGAACTCAAGCCCTCCAATCACTCCCAGGGCTAAGCTACAGCTACCTCTGCATTCAAATAAATCCTTAAGAAAATAATAATAATCCTAAATACAATTTTTTTTTTTACTACTTCTAAGGATTTTTTTTTTCAGAAAATATTTATTCTAATTTTTTGTCTGTTAAATAGCCGCTTACCGAAGAAGAGAATAGTATTAATTAAATATTCCAAGTGTTTAAATCATATTCAGATGATTGGAAAACATATTATATGAGAAGTTTAAATCAATGTTTATTTATAATAGCAAAACCTTAACTATTATTTATCATAATAATGTATCGCCTATTGTTATTCACTAATTACACACACAAAAATCCAACAAACAACAGTAGTATTCAAATTTAATGTTAATGTTAAGTTTACTATTAGGCCTTTATATAAAGTAAAATAAGAATTAAAAGCTTTATTTTTTCGTAGTTTTTCCACACAAAGAACACACGTACAAATACGACCATTAACTAATGAGTTAAATTTATTCAGGGAAAGAAACAACATAGCTTCTTTCAACTATTTTTACTTTACTCTAAGGAATATTTTCCTGGTCTGGCTTCTATTTCGCTTTTAAAACCGTGGAATTAAAGTAGTCGTTAATTGACTTTTTGTTCTCCAAGGCGGCTAAAAAGACCTCACACGTCGTCTCGTTACAATCGATTAGTCAAGGGTGTCGAAGGGGTAGAGGGGTATCTACCATTTGGGCTCCGCTAAACTCTCTCGGGTGGAATGGCCATCATAGCAAGACTTCAATGCACAATTTCACACTTCGTTCTCCACTTAACAGAAGCTCAACAACGACCCCATCACCCAACCTCCTTCCCCCTTGAAACCTTGCAGCCAAGTCTACTACTGGAATACCTGCCTATTCAAAGAATTGTGATCACAAGAATAAAGATGAATTCCGCTTGTAAATCTGTGGAAACCATTCAATAGCAGTGCAAGAACCGTACAAAAGCCATATCTTTCTTTCTCTCTCTCTCATATTTTATTGACCCAAGAGCCTTCGCTGCGACCAAGTGGTAAATGAAGGTCAGCCTGATGGGAGCTCTCAGTTCGTTTCCAGAGGCTGCACAAAATAGTTTAATATATGTTAGTGGGCCCATACTATTGCTCAGTTGCACTGGAAGGAACGTTTAGAAAATACAAACAAATTCTTATTTACGGGCATCATTGATAACATATTACTATACTATTAGTGTTATTTTATAGGTATTGATAATATATATTAAGAGTGACAATTGCAGATAACATGACCCTATGTAGAATATGAAAATGGCTTTAGTAACTTTTATAACTCTCCAAAAAGTTGCTTCCTATCGTCGATTTGGCTCTTTGGGACTCGCTTCGATGGGCATATGGTCTAGAGCGTCTATATAATATGATCTAGTCTACTAATGATAGGAATGTCTGGATACCTCAGCCGTGTTTCCCACCCTGCCCAAAGCCAATTCGAGTAGTTTCCCTTTAAATTCTACCTTTTTCGTCAACAATATCTCATTAGCTTAAACATGCCGATGACCTCGTTGGGGTGTAGATTAGAAAACTATTTCGTCTGAATCACTTCCCAGATTCTATTCCGGCAACAGTCGATAAATGAACGAGTATTATTGGAGAAATGGGGCTCTCACCATGACAGTGATGAATTGGTGGTCATTGAATTGGATACGGTACCTGCTATAGGGCAAAGCTAGTTTGTAACCCGTGTTTTAGTGTTGTCAATAGGTTCTCTAATCCTTTTTTCTTCCTAATCTCCATATCCTTTGACTAAACTAGTGTTTATCACACGTCCAATCTGGATGATAGCTTGGCCGCGAGTGTTTCTCGGATAACAGCCACGAGGGTTTCTTGCCACCTTCACAGCGGTCCTAAGGAGCGTCCACTCCCCTTTGGGCTATTTCCCTTGATAAAAAGAAATCGGCCAAAGTCACTTTCCAGGTCTTAAGAAACTGCACACTGTGTCGGGGGAAATCTTGCCTTTTCTCCACTGCTAGTTTTTTTTTATGTCAAGATCGTAAATCCTAAAAACACACTATATGTATTGTTACCCTGGTTTAAGAAAGTGAGAACAAAGAGAGCTCACCTCATCCTTCACCGTGACTCATACATTCTGAAAAAGTTAACAAATATAATTAACTGTATAATGTTAGTGTTATGGTTACTTAGTTCATAAATTACACATTATATGTCCTAAATAAAAATAAAATACTTCAATTCTTTTAAACAGCTTTTGATATTAATTGTTGTTTGCTATTCTAAGTTATTAGTTTCTTAGTTGTATGTGGATATAGCTGAAAATACCATTTAAAGCCCTAAACTAACACATATAAACTAGTGATAGTAATTAACCCATAAAATATGTTTCTTTGAAGAAGAACGCTAATCTTGAAATAGCGGAAATATGTGAGCGCGTGGTCTTAGAAATAAATCGAACATGAAATAAACCAATAAGTCAGTAGATGCTTGGCTATAACTATTGACGCAGACTACAAGTAAGAAAATAGTTATAGTTTGTATTAAAAAAATTATGCTTTCTTCGTCTAATAGTTGAAAACAAATCTCACAACTTCATATACTTTGTTAATACAACTGGTCAATAGAAATAAATCTTACGTTCACGTGTTACATTACGTTCATATCTTATAAGCTGCACCATAGTGGAACCAAGCAAGGTAAGCTTGATACCTTTCAGGGTAAACGAAGGGTACATGAATAGTGAAGCCAGGAAGATTTAGTTGAGCTATAGTTTACGGACAAGGTTGCATCAAGTGTCATATTCGTAAATTTGAATAATTACAACTGTACACGAAAATCTAAACTGGAAGCCTTAACTTAGCACATCAAGACTCTACCACTGAGACATCCAGGTTTAGTACAGTTCCTGGGGTCATTTTTCACTCATGACTTGAGTCAAAGTTTGTTGTGCCAAGGGTCCTAGGTTCGATTCTCATGTATAAGTAAATTACCCGCTCGTCTTTAATCTTTAAATTTGATTTGATATGAAATAAATTTAAAATCAATTTTAGAATATAACTAAGTACGTCAGTCCAAAATTATTACGATAAGCCCATTTCCGTCTATTGAAATCAAGAAAATGGCTGAATATATTTTGACAAATGAGCACTCATTTTAAAGGTCCATGATGTCGGTAAAAGTAGTATAGTTTAATTCAAACAAAATCAATCTTTCTTTGTTTACACCACATGGAAACCCTGATTTGTGTATAAATGTATATTGTTGAATCAAATATTTATATTTGGTTTAAAAATAGTAACTCATTTTCTTACTCATGTGTGCAACAAACAGAAAAATTAGGGCAAAAATGTGTATACACCAAACAAACCAATAATAGCAGGTTAAGAATATATACTTTTGTTTACATTGTTGCTTTTTTCTTCTTTGTCTATACATATTTTCATCTGGTCACAAAATGGCCATTATACTAGCCGGTTCTAACACACCTTTTTTTGCAAATATACTTTGACTAAGAGAATTTATTTCTTAGACCGAGAAAACCTTTTACTGTCATTGAAATGTTGTTATCATTAATTTTCATTTAAATCAGCGAAATTGAACATGTTTCACATTTAAAAGGTTAATATTGAATTTCCTTAAAATATTTTATTTCGTTTTTCTTTGCGAGTGTAACATACTATGAATTCAATAACGATACACTATGATAAGCCCATTTCTGGTATTTGAGAAAAATACGCTAAAAAACTTTAGCATGAATGGTAGCATTTGTTGCACAATCCCTCAGTATATAATAGTATTGTATATAAAGTGGCATTCATTATATCATCCTTTGTCTCTAATATAATAGAATATTAACTATATTTAATATGTTTTATGAAATTATATTCTTGATACTTTCTTTGAATGTGGTTTTCGTGATATATTCTATTTATATCTCACTATGTTGCCGAAACCATTTTACCTGTCGGGCTAAAACGTAGTATCTATGATTTTAATCAGATTCCCCGGGTATGTGTTTGTAATTAGATATCCAAGGGAGAAAAAATCAATTCTCTCAAAATAGGTTTTAACGATTGTAATTAAAATTCATATCTAGAGGCATTATTTAGTATTACAAATTAAATGGTGCCTCAACTTTTCCGGACTAATGGCTTGGACAGGAAAAGGGAAAACTGCAACACTATCTTTTCCCTGAAAACATATTTTGTCAAGGGAACAAAACCAATTCTGGCTCTTCCTCCGGTAAAAGATTCCTAAGGCAAACTAGTCCCTCTTTTGGATATCTGTATGGGGACTACTTCGGGGGAAGAGATCAACAAAAACAAAAAATCATCAAATAAAACCTTCCCTTTCAGCATAGGAACATGGAATGTAAGGACGTTGAGAAATGCTGGTAAAATGGAAAATGTGTGGTGTGAACATTGCGGGTTTAATAAGTGACATCTGGTGTACCAATTACGCTAATGGGTTAAGAAATGTGAATATTGAATTTAGGGAAAATGAACTCGCATTTGCATAGAGGGGGAGGGGAAAGTAATTTAGGAAAAACCACCTCGGTTCACCCGAGCGAGATTCAAACCTCAAGCTGCCCGTCCTCGGCAGTCTAGCTCTATACAAAATTAGCAAGTTAGCTAACTATGCCACCGAGACGGATTCCGGCGTGAATATCAAGGGGAAATAGTGTCTGGAAACTACACAATGTATTATTTAGGCTTAAAGAGTGCCGTAAAGGAATGGCAATAATGATGAAATATTAAGTTGTGAAAAGTGTTACTAAATTGGTGTGTTATATAGTGTTAGATTTATCTTTGCAAATTTAAATGGTGAACCATTGGATATGTTGATAGTAAAAGAGTACATGCCAACAACCAACCACGATAATGTCAAGGTAGAAGAAATATATGGTGAAATTAAAGTAACTGCTGAACATGAAGGAAGAGGGGAAAGAGAAGACCATTATCATGGGCGATTGGAACAACGTTGTCGGAGAAGAACAGAAGCAGAAGAGCATAGGGTCACATGGACTGGAGAAGAGAAACAACAGAGGTCAGATGCTCATTGAATTCTGCCACCAGAATAACCTAGTGGTGACAAACACCTTGTTCAATAAACGGAAGACTAGACTATTAACATGGAAGAGCCCAGGCGACATCAGCAGGTGCCAACTAGATCACATCAATGTAAAACAGCGATTCAGGAATGGAGTTAAGGATGTGTAATAGTTTTAAAGAATATTTTTTGAAGCTGTTAAATAGCAATGTTGGCAAAGTTAAAGACACTGTACAAATGTATTGGTAACAACAGAAATACTTTAGAAAATGTAAGAAAGAAGGAAAAGGAAACATGCCAACAAAGTAGAATATTTGAAGCTAAACAACAAGCTAAGAAAAGAAAGACGAAACGCTAGGAAATACTATATAAAGATGACAGCTATGAGATTATTGAATTGCAATGAAAAGGAAGGTATATCATCATGTACCAGAAAACAAAGAATCTGAGATGGAATGAAAACAAAGCTGTCCAAACAATAGGAGAAGAAAACCCTGAAGGTCAAATAATGACGGATCATGGGAGGTTCTGATGATTTTTGAAAGATATATCTAAAAACAACACTAAAAGGAAATTGACCAGGGAACCTGGAAATTTAATCATAAAATTAAGAAGAGGAAGAAGGAAAAGGACTCAGAATTTTAAAGAGTGAAGGGAAGAGAGCCATAGAGGACATGTTAAGAAGCAAAGCTGCTGGATATGACGACATAAAGGCTGACCTTTTGAAGGAGATGGGGAACAATTGATTGATGACTCTGACAAAACTTATTTAATGATTTATGAAACGGAATAATGGCCCAAGGAATTTCTAGACATAAACATGATGGCTCTAAAGAAGAAGAAACAAGACAATATATGAAGTGACCTTAGGACCATCAGCCTCACCTCTCATGTGGGAAAGATCATGGCAAAATTATTCAACAGGAAACTGGAACAGAATTTAGAAAAATTTATAGAAGAAGACCAATTTAGATTCAGAAAAAGAAAAGGAACATGTTATCAGGATGTTAGAAATAATTTTAAAAAGAGTGCTGGAAGTCAAGGAATAAGTCTGTATTGGTTTCATTGAATGGTAAAAGGCACTAGAGAGAGTGAATTGGAAGAAACTAATGGAAATACTCAAGAAGATCTGCATCAATATTGGAGAAACGGGAGGCTGATTGAAAACCAGTAGCTGGGACAGAGATTTAAGGTGAGACAGACTAAAGGAGAGACCAACAGCGTAAAAATAGGAAGATAAGAGAGCCAGGGATACTGTTTGTCACCCAGATTGTTCAACCTTTATGGAGAGTGGCTGTTCAGGGAAGCCCTGGAAGGACGTGGCAATTTCAGGGTAGGGAGACGCGTCATCAACCCAATAAAATACACAGATAATCTATTATTGATACCCGAAAATAAAGAAAAGTTTCTGGAAATAATGGAATGGCTGGCGACAATAGGGAGAAGATATGGCATTGAGATCAACAATGAGAAGTAAAAAGTGATGGTGATTTCAAAAAATGGATGCCAAAAAAAATCAAAATTGTAAACGAGGAGCTAAAAAATAGAGCCGTTAAAATACCTGGGAAGTCTGCTGACAAATGATGCCTTGTACAACAAGGAAACTAGATCTATGATTGCAAGCGTCAAGGAAGCATTAAGGAAGAAGAGGTTACTGCTGACAACAAGTTAAGTTTGTTACTGAAGAAGAAACTGATAAAATGCTACATATGGAGCAGAAACTGGAATGCTTAGGAAGACGGAAAAGAAATAGTTGGATAATTTTGAAATGTGCTGCTGGAGAAGACTTTAAAATAGCAGTTGGGCAGTCAAGGTAACAAACGAAGAATTCTTAAGAAGATTGGGTGAGAAGAAAGCCATTTTGAATGTGATTCTTTGGTACAAAGCAAACTTAGGAGGAACTGTCTTTCACACCTAGTCATAAAAGTAAAGGTTGAAGGAAAGATGAGCTTAGGAAGAAGAAGGATCTAAATATTGGATGACTTTATGGACATCAGAGAACTCTGGGAGCTAAAAAAGAGGGAAGAGGACAGGGTGGTCTAAGTTCACTGGCAAAATGAATGAACCTGTCCTAATAGAGAACAAATAATAATAATAATAATAATAAATAATAGATACACAAATACATGTTTATACATGTACATAAAACATATACCCATGTACGTACATACAAATACACATATATATGAATATATATATATATAGATACATACATGTATACTGATATACTTACATACACACATATATATATAATTATACATACATTCCATATATAGTTACAATGCAAAGATATATTGTTGCGTGTGTATGTACGTATATATGCATAAATACATGTGAATATATACATTTACAATAAATGTATATACACATGTAATTTACATTATACATACATACATATATATATAAAGTATATGTAGACATTTAAATATATATATATAATATATAAACAAAAAATACAAATGCATATCCATACTTCTATACATGTACACATGCATACATACACACACAGAATAATCATGCATATACACATACATATATACATGCATGTATACACAAATATAATATAGATGCATATACATATACTTATATATTTATCCGACTGACTGATCAATGTTCATTCTCAGATGTAATTAAAATAATTACTATAAATTATTGTTGACAATTTAGTATTACAGTGACAACCTAAATAAAACCAATTATATAAAACTTTTTCATTATTGAAACATTCTTTTGGCCTTTACGTCACTTTTGTAGTTCACTGTTTTAAATAGTATTACGTAAAGAAAAAACGTAAATGAGATTTTATCCTCTCCATGCATGATTGACACTATCGTAATTTACTTTTATTTTGACTGTATTCACCACTTTTTCTCCTGATGAAACTCTTCTTGGGGCAATACTGTATTTTTATAGGTAGGTGCCATTCTAAAGGCTCCCTTATTCTTCAAAAGAAGGTAAAAAAATAGATTTGTAATTAACTTTTTTGTAATCTGATGGTAAAATGTTGTTACATAGTTGCATGTTAAACCGTTCAAGAGAATCAATTTTTGAATTTATTCTATAGATTACGTATGGTAATTGAGAAAATGTTCAACCTCTAGAGTCCAGAGTATAATAGAATATGTTGTTTAAGTGTCTCAGAGCTTTTTTTTTTACAATTTTGTTTGTGTGATTTGTGTATGTACTGTATGGCACTCTGCCTGTGCCTGGAGCTACAGCCAAAATGGTTTAATGCAGGGGTTATTCAAGGGGTTTTCCATACCCCCTAAGGGTATGGGAACCAAACAATAGGGGTATGGGACTCGACCTCTGGAGAATGACCACTAGTTGTAGCTAGCTTGTGTATTTGTCATTTGACATTTTTATATACATATATTGATAAAATCCTTAAGATTTTATTTCAGATATTCTGTTCCTAGATATCTATATCTAAAGTAAAACCAAGCTATTGGCATATTTTGAAGTCACACTAGTACTGGTAGTATGGATGGTGATGATGATCTCAACAGTCTGACGAAGGGAATACGTTGACATATTGGGCCACCCCTTGGGGGTCTGTAATCGTAAAAATGTTAAGGTCCGCTAGATTAATGGATATGGATCAAACCTTATAATATGGTCATACCTCAAGATGAAATTGTGATTTTAATAATCGCTCTAGCAATTTTGTTCCTTATTAATATGCAGGAATATGTTTTACTTGATATTTAAGTGGGGTTTTGCAAATGATTATTTTTTGTAAATTTTGAAACTCTATAAATTACTACAGCAATTTGGTTAATTATGGATGTATGAAAGTTGTTTTACATATATATTAGTAAAATGAAGAGTTTTTCTGTCTGTCTGTTTATCTGTCTGTCATGAGCGTTGAGTGATATCTACCGCACACACAGGTCTAAAATTTTTAAAATTAGTTGCTCCTGTGCACAAACATATGTACCTATAAGCAAGATTTTTAAAATGTGTATTTGATATTTTTAAATTACAGTAATTAAAAAGTGGATTGGAAGAGGTAGCAAAGCAATCTATTGCGTGGTTACCCCGGGAAACTCCGGGTAGATCTTCTAGTTATAAAGAATACTGTATACTTGTCTTTCGAAAAATAAAATCATTTGAAGGTAGTTTACTGATAGCCGATAATTTTTAAACTGTAATATACAATTATGAGAAATGACCTATGATTGTGCCGTACTATTTATTTTAGTAAGCGATATGAATTGTCCTTTGTAATTAGGGCCTTCAATAAAACCCTGATAAACTGAGCCCTGGTAGTCAAAAATTCTGAAAACGGAGGTTAAAAACAAAACTGAGTCAAATGAAATATATTTTATTGTGTAACATACTGAAAGCTAAAATAGAATTATAAGAAAAGAGAAAGTAAATAAGTAATATTTACATATTGTATTCATCACATGTGTTTCCCTGCAACTAAAAATAATAACAGTAATCTACTATATAAATATATACTGTAAATGTAAGATTGCATTACACATCACCTGCTATACATTAGTCAAATGAATGTGAATGTTATTAAGCTCATTCAACTGTAATTTAAAATAATTTGTGGAAATACTCACTCCACGTACTATCCTGGTCAATCTAAATTCTCGCTAAGACGAACAAGCTTCTGTCCCAATTAGTTCAGACTAACGAGATTTTACTGTAAATACAAATTGTTTGCAACCCATGACACTTAGGGGTAAGGTTTATGAACACTAGTCAGAACCTCTAAGTTTTGCTGGTCTGAGTCTCATTAGAATAAGGATTTTCTTAAACGAAACTATGTACCCACATCATTGGTCCTATGGACTAAAGCTTTAGTTCGCATTGTACGTGTCCACTGTTTACTGCGAGGTTGGGGTTCAAGCACATTATGTAAGCACTAGAGGTTGTTTTCTATCTGTGACCCACAACAGTGGTTTCTCCTAACTTTATTCATGCTTATACGGGTGCCGGTCCTATAAATCACCCCCTTATCTTCACTCTCCATTAGATTTAAGATTGATCCACATGTTCAGTGAAAGTATAGAGTATAATCTGCAATTTACATACTAACAGAAATGTATGTAGACACATAATGTTTAGCAACACAAACTAAAACCAGCTTACTGTCTACATATTTTATTTTATAGTAGATAAACAATACTTTAAGATCAATATCACGATGGATGTTTTCAAATTAAGGTTTTGTGTCGTAAAACAAAACAAAAGATAACTATATCGATGTATACTTTTTACATTTAAGGGTGATTATCAAACCTTATCACAACAACAGTGGATACAGACGAATCCTTGTACTTCACTTTATCTGCGCATGCACACTAATTGAGGGGATTGGTTTTAAAATTTGGTTGGGTCTCACAAGCATGTGTTATCACGAAGAATCGAGAAATTTAAACAATTAATTTCAAGTCACGCCAATCGAACAGTGCGTATGGTTATGAAATATTGTGATTGATTTAGAGCTCATCACATGATCACGTCTCATTTCTGCTCTTGTTTTTAAGGTGTGCGAATATACAGTAGCTCGTTAATAACCACCGTATTAAATAGTATAGTTTTAAAAAAGGCCAAAATTATATCACATTATATATGTCTAGAAACAGTGGCAGCGTAACCGTGGGAGCCGGAAATATACCACCCTCTCTTGAAGAAATCCCCCCTCTTTCCCCTCTAAATATATTTCAAATGCTCTGATATCAAATATGAAGCTGAATTATGGTCTTAGTTCATGATCCAAAAAACTTCTAGATGGATTCAATTCTCAAAGATTTGCCGGAGAAGACCACATTAAAAAGCCTCTAGATGTCTCTAACTGTCAGAAGAAATCAGATGTGGCAGCTCTAAATAGCTTCCAGAGCCATCAAAATCTCAAATTTTAAAGAGAAGGACCACTCCAAATATATTTTAGATGCATTTAATTTTGAAGAGCTTTCACTTTAGTTATTTTTATTTGAAGTAAGTAACGTACAATTTCTGAGCTGACTGATTATATTAGCACACGATAATTTCTTTGGACTAGATCAAAAGAGTCTACCAATTTTGCCAGGAAAGATATTTTCACAGACTTTCCAGGGTTATTTTACAGGCCACAATCAACATGGATCCGATGGCTTTACTTTTCCTTCAAAGGAAATTTGTGCTGCGGATTTTTATAGCTCAAGAAAAATCCATTGACCCCCTACTGGATTTGAGCTCACGAACATCGGGTAGTGATACGAACATTTTACCCAAAGATCACCGAGGTTGACATCATGTTAGGACCACTCCAAATAATTTCTGAAAGCATTATATTTTCAAAAATAAAATTGTGGAAGGCCACTCCAAATATATTTCAGAGTCTAGACTTTAGAAGCATCTAATATTCAAAATATTCCCAGGAGAGGACAATTAAAAATATCTTTTAAAAAGATCCTATTTTCAAAATATTGTCAAGCAAAGACCACTTTAATCAGCTTCTAGAAGCATGTAATATTTAAACAAATTCAGATGAGCCGTAAAGAGTAATCTAAATAACTTTTAGAAGCAGCCAAATATAAAAAATGTCAGGGGGAAGATAGCTTCAAATAACCTTTGGAAAATCTATATTTAAAAAACGTGTAAGGACTATTTAAAATAGCTACAAGAGCCATCCAAATTTCAAAAAGTTTCTGGGAAAGACTATTCCATTAACTTATACACATTAACTATCCTAAAAAAAACTGGGTGAGATGACCACTCCTAATAGCTTTTAAATTAAGGACAACCAATTTGCAAACATTTATCTGGGAGTGGGGGAGGGGCGGGGGTGAAAGCCATGTCCCTAAAACAGTCTTCTACCCCTCCTGTCCCCCAAACAAATATGATTCCACCACCACTGCCTAGAAATATCAAGAACTATTACAGTACAGATTGTGGAACATTCATGATTTGTTTAGTAGAAAAGCATTTCCGGTCCTAGAAATTTAATTTTTAAGTACTATGCTACATAGGGTTGGAGTTTAATAATGCTTATTATTAATGTTTATTTATTTTCACCATGTCTTAGTATTCGTTTGGGTTATTAATCACCCTTGTAAAGTAAGATTAGAAAGCCATATTTTAGATGAATTGTATCAGCATTTGAGTGGAGGGAATGTGAAAAGATATTTAAGAATAAAACCCTAAGTCCACTTGACCTGGATTCTAACTCCAATCCTTCCCTCAACAACAAACCAGTCCAAACAAGCTAAACATTTAAACCAAATGTACTGTATCATACATCAATGGGGGTTCAAAATTTATTACTCAAGGGATTAAACCAAGAATGTATACTGCAGGCTACAACCTAGTCCATCCGAATTGCTTGGAACCTAGTCCAATTCGAATAATCTGGAGGGACACGTTTAAAGGGAGAGTAAATAGTTTATTTAATAACAAGGTCTAAACAAGCCTACATTGTAATGAATTATGCTATTTACCAGTAGCACATTTATGTATTATTAATATAGGTATAAACAAATGTAACATTTATATATTTTACGTTTATATTATATATTTTTATATTTAAAATAATGCACGTGTAAAATAATTTTCCGATTATTTGTAAGGATATTATTTTTTGATAAAACTAAAGCTTTAACATTAATCCTAAAAATCAGAAATTAGAAAATTCCCTTTAAACTATTTTCAAATAATTTTTAAGAACTCAATATATATATATATATCTTATTCAAAAAATCTCTTCGCTCACAATAAAATAATCAAATCTATTTTTTATAAATGAGCACCGTTATATTCGATCATATACGTTAGAGTTTATTTTATGCCCATGTTAAACAGCCTCTTTGAACATGTGTTTTTTTAATTGCATAGGCAAAAAAAGCATTAAACCCCACTTTAATTTATAGCCTGTTCAACTTCCTGCGTGCTTTTTATTCATCTCTAGGTATTTATGATCACTGTTCTTGACATAAGTTAGAAAATCACTTAAGATTGCAGTTATCGATAACTACCCACCAATCATATTAAACCTAAGTAATATTGCCATATTTTATCAAGGTTTATCCTTTATTAATTATATGAATCTATTCCGCATAACATAGGTATCTAGTTAAAATAGTCATCGTACATGTTTTAATTATTTGTTTAATTGGTATACCAAAACAGTTTAGCTTAAATTTGTAAATGTCTATTCAAAAATGTTAATGTTTACAAACAATGTAAAAAATATTGTTACAAGATATTGTTTTGAATAATTGTGTTGCACAATATATCAAATTAAATATTAAGTTTCAAATATAAAGTAAATTATAATTTTTAAGAAGATTGAATACTCCTAAAGAACATGTACAGGTGTGGCGAGAACATTTAGACTTTTTTCTAGCACTCCTCTTAGTACCCGTTCGAGCTATGCACCGACTAGACTATTATAGACTAATAAATTAACACTTTATTGAAAAATAAAAATTCACTAGCTAAATAAAAACAAACTATATATTACCCCTTTTCACTTTTTGAAGATGTGTCACTCAGGTGATCTCCACCGCACGTCAGACAAACCTCAGCAAGTTGTTCATAACTTTACTCACCATAGATCGTATAATTGTTTCCGCCCCAAACTGTATATAGAACTATATTTTTGCTGGAGGAGAGAATGTAAAAGACGATGGGGGATCTATGTCTCAAACTCATACATCTAGCAACATTGTGTAAATCCTTAGATAGCGGCTCTTAAATGAAAACCCGCCTCATAGATTGAATGGTCTGAGGCAGTGGTTCCCAAGCCCTGGGTCAAGACCCCAATAGGGGTAGTAAGGCTCTTTTCCCTCTTCTGACAATATAGCCAACCTCTGTGAACAAGGATGTTCAGGTCTTGTCACGATCAAGATTCTCAGAATGATTCACGTTTTACTCTGTTCATCATATCACTCGAACACGAAGAACTCACCTACAAAATCAAGCATCATCATGATTGTCATTGAAACGCTCTGTTTTTTAGCTAATTGAATTTTCCACGGGACCATATTGTGTAATTTTATATTCGCAAGACTAAAAAGTTACTGAAATTGATCCAATTTAGTTGATAACATTTATTGATACAAAATAAACATTCAAAAGAACTTCCCAAAGAATCAAACAGCACAGTAGGAGCCATTGGAATGATACTTTTTGGTCACTTATTGAACATTAAAACAAAGTCACATTTTCACTAAAATATTTTTAACTGATCCTTATACTTTATTGTGCTTTATGTTATCTTTGATAATAAATGTATTGAAATATTCTGATTTTTTATTTAAATTAACTCAATTACATTAATTTAATAAACACTAATATGAAAATAATAGGCAATTGAAATTACATGTATTGATTATTTTGGTCGCCAGGCCGGAAAAATATTATATTTAGGGTCACGATCAAAATATGTTTGGAACCACTGATCTGTGGCGTCACTCTCGCAATTTACTGAACTGTCGATAATGTGGAGATTGGGCTCAAATTCTGGTCGTGTTTACTGAGAGTGGACTTTACTAATTTGTTTTCCTCTCTCCATCCACGCCAGTTTGTCCATGTAATATAATGTGTGACGTCACAGTCACGAAACTATCCAGGTGCAACCGATACACGATTCCTTGGGTGACAATGATTCAGTGATTCAGATGACTGGTTACGTTTCATGAGCCAAAATTACAATAATTCGTAATTAATATTATAATGATTAATCTCCGTCTCAACAAGATAACTTTTTTAAATTTAATTGCTTGAAAAGGTATAGTATATTTATCATTTATCACTCTCTATTGTTAAATATATTATCACCTCACTACTTAAGTATTATGTTTTGGATTAATAATGTTTAGTTATTGAAAAATAATAATAGAATAAGGATTTGAACCCTGGTCGTCCAAATTTACAAGCCAGCCACTGCTCTACCAACTGAGCCATCCAAATATTTAACTATATCGGTGGATCGTTCAACTATATAAAAATACGTATCGGTGGTTACATGGTCTTGTGTTGTACTGAATTGCTGGTGACACGGAGATTGGAGTTCCAATAGCGGAAGTGTATATTAAATATTTTCCCACCTCTCCTCCATCAAATGCAGATACATTTTCTCTCAAATTTTACCAAACAAACTATATAGAACCATCAAGCGTCATGCTTATATATATTTGTTATATCCATACAATCACTGGTTATAAAATGTTGTATTTTAGACTCTTTGGGAAAATATATAAACGATCGTGTCGAACCATTTATTATATTAGTATGCAAGTCCGCTCTGCGTTATTAAATTAATTTTTAGCACTGCGTTTGGATTATAAACATATGAAATAATCAATTTAATGTGGTGCTAAGGATAAAGAAAGTTGAATTTAAACGAAGTGTATCCACATTTGTGTGGAGAGAGATTAAGAAACCATTTAGGAAAAACCACCCTCAGTTCACCCGACAAGGATTTGAACTACGATCTCCCCAGTCTTCGACAGTACAGTCTATTGTGAAAGTGACGCCGTAGACCACCACCGAGGTAAGCTATTTTGATTCTTAATAGTTTTGATATCACAAGTAAGGATCATAGATACGATTGTATTTTTGTGCTATTATTTTGAATAGGTATGTTACGTTTAAATTATATGTTACCCCTCCCTGCATTTGGGCAGGCTTGTTATTCCCCATCTTGTTATCACACCCCTTTCCTAGTGATCAATTGTGACCCAGCAGCTCTGATTGTAGAAAGCAGAACCCCATAGAAAAGGGGACTAATTACCCTCTCAAAAATAAGGGTTGAATTGTAATCATAACAAAGATGAGGGCTCAATCTTCTCGAGTTAGACCACTTACCACAACCTTAATTCAACATCTTACAACACATGCACTTGCTCTATGACTCATTAATTACTTTCCAAACATCAATTTATCAACACAAAATTAAATTACTACCACACCAATTACAAACTAACTAAACCAAGAATATTGCACCAAAGGCTAAGCTTATAGTCACTATCTATATATATATATATATATATATATATACACACTCATATTCACATATCATCATATTATAATTAATTATGCAAGTGTAGTAGGGTTAATAAGGCAAGCATTCAAAGAAATGTACCCCAATTTGCATGGTAAAAGAGTGAAAAGTAATTCAGGAAAAAAAAAAACCCCAATATACCCGATTAGGATTCAAAGCCCAATCTTCCTGTCATAGGGAGTTTGGTTTATTTTGAGAATGACATCCTAGATCATTTTACCACCGAAGCAGAAGAACCTTATCTGAAAGTTAGTAAAGCTACTAGATCTACATTATTGTATTCATACGTTAAGTCATGTGATTTTAAGCTGTTACTTTTGATAGATCTTAACCATACTCATAAAACATCGCTAATAAAAAGTATAATTGTTGACAACATAAAAATATGCTTGTAATTTATAAAAAAAATTATATCAAAATTCTAGTATACACACTACATCCTCGTCACGAAGAATAGAACGTTTAAACAATAAGTTTATTGTGTTTCTTTTTTAAGACATGCCACCATTAGCTATCTGCGAAATACCTTGAAGACCTTAGATGTGTCTCATTAAAATTATAACATGAACTGCTTGAAAATGACGTAAGACCATACCAATTATAAAAATAAATTAATCCACTCTTATCAAGAAAAACCTAATGTGCTGGTACATTAGGAGCTTAATTAAAATTAAGGCTATTGAGCACACTGTTTGGAGTACGAACACATGAAAATAGAACTAAACTCTCAAGGGGGTTGATAGTGGATAAGGCTATTTCTTATTATTTTTTAAATATAGATTCTATTTGTTTTTCTTTCTTATATTGTAGCTTATATGTTTGTGAATGTATTAATGTTAGGCCTAATTAATTGTTTACAAATAACCTTCCTTCCCTTCAAAATTAAAAAAAATTCTGATAATGTTGTAATGTGCTGAAATTAGTCGATGATATTAGTGATCTCCAAAATAGCTTATAGGTTTCAGATGTATTTGTAAAAAAGATCAAGATCAACTAAAATGAAAAAGAATCAACAACTTTCAGACAAGAATAACTATATATCTAAAAGAAATTTAATCTTTCAATCTTATCAACTTATAAATAAAAATTCAAACTTATATGATCCAATAGCTTTAGTAGAATAGTAAGAAAATATATTTCGTGTTCAAGATTTTCCATTTTAATATATTTTAAATATTGTTCTAGTGGTAAAATTAAACTGGTTGTATAACTTACAATTATTGTATCTAACCACTTTTACAAGAACTTACCCAGTAATTGTTATTGTTTGACCATTTTTTGTTGCTAAAAATGATATCTTAATGCAACAAAGTATTTATTATAATTACACAACTTTGGAACACGTCTTATCAAACATTAATTATATTCTGAAAATTGAAAAATGACACCTGGGACACGGGAATCAAACCCGGGACCTTCAGCTTAGTACGCCAATGCTCTTACCACTGAGCTATCCAGGATTCGTCCCGTGCCAATGGTCATTCTTCACCCTTCACTCATAGTTTAAGGCAGAGTCTTTGATGAACGTGCTGAAGTCGTCAGCTTATAAATACGTGATTACATAAGATCACAGCCATCAGACAACGCAGCCATATGAGTGATATGAGTGAAGAGGAAAGAATGACCATGAACATGGGACTAATCCTGGATAGCTCAGTGATAAGAGCATTGGCGTACTAAGCCGAAGGTCCTGGGTTCGATTCCCGTGTCCAGGTGTCATTTTTCAATTTTCAGAGTATGATATTTAAATCGTGTTATCCTCACTAAAATGCATAAATGATAGCTTCGGCTATTTGATCCATTAAACATTAATTATTTGTACTCATTATATTTCTGAATAGAAGAAGCTGCCCGATTACATTAGATTCAGTAACCTAGCCTGATCAACTTTCTAAGGTATAGAAACAAATTCACCATGATCCTAATTTGTCCTAAAACGTCAAGACGTCAATGACATGGAACAAAGGAAGGAACATGTCCATCTCTTGTTTAGAATTTACCAGTATGGTAGGAATATTCGGAAAAATGGTTAAACCAAAGAGTATTTGGTTAGAAAAAGGTTGAGACTACTGGGGAGTGGAGTGGGCTACATAATGATGATTTACATACTTTGTACTTGTCACCAGACATTATTACTATGGTCAAATCTCAAAGATTATGGTGAGTAAGGTATGCAACCATGTTCAGGGTATTGATTGGCAAATCTAATGGGAAGACCTAGACGCAAATGGGAGGATAGCATCAGAATTAGGTTGTAATAAGTTTGACTGGATAAAACAAGATCAAAATAGGGAATGAGGTTGACTTGATAGAACTAGTTCAAGATAGGGATATGGCTATGAATCTGCGTCCCTTTTTCCCAATTCGTTAGACAGTTCGATATACATAGAGTTCACCCGTCCTCTCTAATTGCAATGTACTCATAAGCTCCATAGAGAAGTTAGCATCAATTGCCATCTTCGTGGAGGAGTTACCAGAGTCAGAAAAACTGGATGCGAGTTCAAAAGCCAATGGCTTTAACTTTCAAATGGAAAAATTTAGTATTTTCTTACATCTTTCTTTGCTTTGAAAAGTTTTCGGCCACATGAAGATGGTCAACAATGCCCTTCAATGAAAATCACTAATTTCAGATGGCCTCAGAAATAGATGCTACATTGTTTGAGCTCCCAAGAAAATTCTAGACGCAGTATGAAACTTTCTTAGACGATACAAACTCAATATCAGAAAATCTAAAAGTTTCTAAACAGAAGCTGCCAAGAGGAAGTAAAATTCTTCACCAATTAAATTATGCAAGCAGCAGAGACGTTCTTACCTTTACTACCCAGAAGTAATTCTACCATCAGTGATCAATTAAGTCGTTGATATGACCGTAGAGTGAATCAGAAACCGATTCATATCCAATATTATTGACTTCATAGTAAACGGCGAACACTTTCTCACCGGCATGCGAAATGAGTTTCATGTGTTCGGTGAACATTTTAAGGATGACATTGATGGAGAAATAATGGTTATAAACAGATTTATGTTTATCGGCATCTTGAAAACAAGGAACGAAAGGGTTGTCAGCGTGGCACTGGAGTTTACTTTCTTCAGAAAAACATCAAATGAAGGACATGAGTCCAGAGCTGGTGAATTTCGTCCGACTCCTCCCAACGATTTCTGTGTAAATTTACACATCAGAGTGGTCATTTTCAAGACTGAGAAGACTGAAAACCTCTATGAGATCCATCATTGTCTAGAAACGCCTGAACTATCTTGCTATTCTAAATGTTCATTGAGAAGAGACTAACTCCTTAAACATGAACTCTACAGCTAATGGATGTCAAGTCTTGCTCTAAAGACCTGAGTTAATCATATAGACTATGTACCGTCACATTTACCAAATAGTTGAACTAAATACACACATGTTTATTATTTATTTACTGATTATTTTGTAAAAATTTTGCTTCCAGTCTCAGTATTTTTCAAAATCTGATCATTATGGCCACTATTATTCAAACTCGATTAACGATAACAGCTGATCAAATTTGAATTATTAAATAGATTTACAGAATTAATAAACATAGGTAGTCAAAAACAAAGACATTTGAAAACACGCTTGGCTCATTCATGATAAACTATGCATTAGAACTAACCAATGTTAATGAATGATAAGGGGAATTATAAAATGTTTACTTAGTATCCCCATTAAGTTAAGTCGGAATTTACTTGCCCCCTATCCCCTTTAAAAAAAGCCGGAACGTCTGACCCAATAATAAATTTTTGGGTAAGGTTCTGAACCAAACAATCCGCTTAAAAGCTTTGTTTCAACTTACGAATAGATATGTAATTGCTAAATAAAGTAGTGAAAATTGTCAAGAAGCAATGGAATGCATGTAAGAATATAAATTATTTGTGAGTGTGAGGTCTTAATCAAACAGACAAACCCGGCTATTTGAACAACATTGAAATAAGCTCATTTAATTAACACTTAGCCCAATATTTGAACAGTCTGATTTTTATTGAATAATTGGTGTGATTAAAATATCAAATAAAATCTATCTTTGTCAACTTGACAATATGAGTAAATACATGCACTTTATTTGCATTCAAACAAAGCTAGTACAGTTATAGTTTTGGATTCTGGTATAGAGATCAGTAGGCTCTATCTGATATTTACAACTAGAACTACTTTTATAAACCCATGCGACATGTAGTTTGAAGCTGTCACTCTTGATATAAACATCAATTTTAATGCAATAATACTAACAATATATTGAAATGTTATGAATGATGACCATAGAAAAATAGATATTTGTCTATATTTTCTACACATTTCTCACTACAAGAATAGTTATCTTTAAACAGAAGTGTCTTAGGAGATGCCCGAACTTTAAATAGCCTACATCCCTTTTTTAACCTGCAGTAGGTGCTGATAGTATTTTATTTCAACCTTTATTTTGATTTGTTGGACACCCTTCAGGCTATATGCTAATTATTCCTGAATTTAGTATAATCTCACATATCATTAGGCGTGAAAATGGTAAAAATTAAGCTTTCGGAAATTTAGGAATAATTTTCACAATATGAGAAATTTGGGTTAGAGACATAATGGGGTCATAGTAGATTTAATATCTACATAATACGACGAACGGTGATAGTGGGAGATTATAATCGGTTCTGAATTGACTATAATAACGCACGATTCCTTCCCGATACTAATTGCATGTGAATAATCGCATCTATTTTAACTAAACTAATCAAAATTTAAAATGATACCAGGCAAACTTTTTCGTACCAATGTTTCAGATAGAGCACCCATAATTATTACAGGAGTGAGCTTATAACTAGGATGAAGATATGTTAGATAGCTAAGATATTGCCGGTCAGATGATCTGCTTGGGTTATATATCTATAAAACTGTTATAGTACACGAGTTTGGCGTTTACCTGGAATAAATACATAACTATTTTATGTGAGCCTGGACATAATAGACATGGTCTGAATGTTTAAACTTTCCACTTTGAAAAATAAAATTATTTTGTGTTGTGGTTAATCATTAAGCAATAAATGGCCGGGAAACACAAGGTAATTCATAAAAGAACGTAGAATTTGTGAATTGAATGATGTAATTAAATAGGGGGGTCACAACACACTTTGTATGGTAATTTGTATTTTCCTCCAAACCTGCTTGTTATACTGCCATACAGCTCCATCCAACCCACTTGGTTTCTGGCGTGTATAAAGTTCCGCTCAATTGTTAAAGCACCTTTAATTTCTTTTAAATAAGCAATAAGCCTACTATATTATAGCCTAGTACTCTGGCATTTTAAGAAGTAAACATTAATATGGACACCATTCTATTATTTTTGGGGGCATATAAGCTATGAGCTATGTTCTACTACAGCCTCTAAACATAAATGAATGTTTATATAAGTTGCCAAAGCCTTTAAAAAAACTTTTTTGATCATTTACTTTAATAAAGAACTTTCTTTATGGCATAAGAAACTCAAAAGTTCATTTTCGTACTTACAAAAATACGCCACCAATACCTATATTGAGCTAGTTATATCCAGTCCACCTCATTACACCCTATCTATACCTATCTTGAACTAGTTGTATCCAGCCCCCCTTATTACAACCTATCCTTATCTTGAGTTAGTTCTATCCAGCCCCCCTCATTACAACCTATCCTTATCTTGAGTTAGTTCTATCCAGCCCCCCTCATTACAACCTATCTTTATCTTGAGTTAGTTATATCCGGCCCCCCTCATTACAACCTATTCTTATCTTGAGTTAGTTCTATCCAGCTCCCCTCATTACAACCTATCTTTATCTTGAGTTAGTTCTATCCAGCCCCCCTCATTACAACCTATTCTTTTCTTGAGCTAGCTCTATCCAGCCCATCTCATTACAACCTATCCTTTTCTTGAGCTAGCTCTATCCAGTCCACTCATTACAACCTATCCTTTTCTTGAGCTAGCTCTATCCAGTCCACCTCATTACAGCCTATCGTTCTAAAGCCCATTCAAATATTATCCTCCCAGCTGCGTCTAGGTATTCCTAATGGTATATTCCCATTGGTTTTACCAGTCAGTACCCTGAACAATTTTATATAATTTCCCATTCGCGCTGTGAGCCCTGCCCATTGTAATATATGAGACTTGATTATCCTGACAATGTATTGTGATGAGTACAGTAGGTTATGAAACTAATCATTATGTAACCTCTTCCACTCCCCAGTAGCATCATCCCCTTATATTCATAAGCACCCTTTTTTAACACTAAATTTGTCTTCGTTATGTAAGGTAAGAGACCACGTTTCATACCTATAGATAACAACCGGTAATTTTTTTTTTCCCGAGTTTTACATTCCAGAATGGCAGGCAAGATGTCAACAACTTAATAACCGAGTAGTAGCATGCATTTCCCTACTTTTACTAACTAACACTCTCATCATTCACTTGAAGAAACCAGATATATAATATTAAAAGAAAAATTTGAAAAAAGAAAAAATCCATCCTTTCAGACTCTATATAAATATAAAAACCAACATATCCATGAATGTATTCATACATACAAAAATATATTTAGTATAAATAAATATTTCGGGATCAGGATGGAAATTGTAGAAATCTTAATAAAATCTTGTTTCAGAAAAAAAAGAAGCAATCTACAAACACTATGCCTGTAGAGTATTACTTCTCCTACCGACATAAAATCAACGAGTCGTATTTTTCAGCTCATAATATCGAATTCATGCCCTTCTCACACGACCATTACAACTGACATAACATGACATAGACTACGCAAATCATAAAAAATACATGGGGCTGTGATTAAAGACATGTCATAAATTTTAAAACCAGGTAGTGGATTGATTCGTATACAATTTTTTCCGAGCACAGTTTTAGAGCCCTGTTAAAGTTGTTATATTACACGGTTCATTTAACGATGACAATAAGGATTTCGAAGTATTATTTTGTTTGTTTCTTTCTTAAGGTAGGTAAGAATGATGACTTGTTAATTTTTCGTTAAATGAAAGTTTTATTTTGTTTGGGATACATTTTGTTACGTAAGAAATCATACGTGACAAGTGTCTAAATGATAACCTACTGACCCGCGATATCAAAGAGAGTTAGTCGAGAATTTATATTCTTACCGGCTGTCGCCTGCTGCTCAGACGGAACTGACAACTAAAATACGATCTGGCACCAAACATTTACTTTGCCAGCCTCGCCAGATATTTGCCTGGAAACGAAGCTTGAAGAATAAGAGAATAGGACATATTTTGTCTTTTAAAAAACATATATTTTTTGTTGAGTGGAAATGTCAACTGTTCCTCGTGAAAGGTCGTCAATCAACACATTATGATGTTTATGTTCTGAACGAGTTGCTCAATCGGATTTGTAGGAACTAAACAAACACTATGCATTATTAGACTACAATTAAATTACAATTTTAAAAGTCGTGTGATAAAATCTTACGTATTATTTTCTCATATAATTCATTATAGTTTCAAACACAATGTTCGAAACTTGGCTTTCAATAAATTACTAACTAATTGATTATTTTTCTCCGAAAAACAGCCATACAGTGTTTTTTATCAGGTAAAACAATACCCAATTACAAAAATGTTAAACCTATATCTAAACAATTTAGAGTTTTCAAATATAAGTATTTTTGTAAAGTAACCTTCAATTTTTTTTCCATGAAAATACGTGGGTTAGATGTGTAAAATACTCTCAAAATAACCTTTCGGAAAAGAATCACTATAGCTATTTTCTAAATATTTTGAATTTTCAAAAACTAATCTTTAGAAAAGTAAGCTTGATATTTGATCAATAACTAACATCACAATATCGCTTTGACGTATGACCATAAACATCTAACTATCAAGTTTGAATGAAATTCATCAAACTATTTTTATTTTAGCTCCAACTGACGGAGATATATAGGGAAAGAGAGAATAATAACATCCATTTGTTTTAGTTCGGGGCACATAAAACCTGGGCTGAGATTCTAAATGTCTCCAGTAATCCCATATACTGCAATCTTGATGCCTTGGACTGCCCGACCACTGGTGCGGATAGTAACATTCATATATCCGCGGCGGTTGTCGAGCAGTCTAACGCTTTAAATTTGCATTGCATTTGCTTACAGTTGACGGAGAGGTCGGTGCTTAGAAGTGGTTTTCACTGTAGAATTTATTTTCTTTCAACATGTTAATTAGGAAGCATTTTGTAAACGCTACCCTCCTCATTTCTACATCTTAGCTTAAGTAATTAGTAGCCCCTGTGCTCTACGAAAAAGAAAACACATATCAACTCTTAAACAAAAAGATTTTCCTAAATATTGGGGGGGGATATATTTTTCACCCAGAAGATGTATTATTTTAAAATTGACAAAGACCAATAATAATCAAATTTATTTGGAATGGGTCCACTACAAGATTTTGAGAGTGTATGTTTCATTTTTGACTGTTAACATTATATCCGTACAGAGTTGATTTTAAGCATGCACCGTCATTATTCAAAAAATAATATAAGCATTTAATTTTTTTTTCAGACGAAAAATGTGTATCTTGAAATTTTCATTGCCTTAAATTTTTATTGTAACATTTTATTATTTTATTTTTACCTTTTAACAATTTAGTTTTATTGTGAATACCGCAATGTATTTTTTCAACCAAACAAATTGCCTTGACCATCAAGGTTTTTATGGCAAGTAAATCTATTTTATTTCTGTTAGTAGAGACCAGTTGCTCAGTTTTATAACCTTTCCACTATCTATATAGCTTGTCTGTCGAAATTGCCAGTATTTTGTGGACCATTCTCCAGGATCATGCAAATAGAGAAATAAACTGGTAATATTGGAAGGACGACTACTTAATATCAGTTTCTAACGGCTCATCTACAATCAGTCACACCCACTTGTCAAACTCGTAGTACTGTCTGTCTACAATATCACAAGAGAGCGTAGGTCGGAACTGTCAGAGTAAAGTTGTATGAAACATATGACCACTATCCATCTCTTATGTTCTTACTAACCATTTAGGAAATAAAAACATATTGTTTGCTGCTAATATTAATAACATAGTGTTATTCTGTGGGTATTGATAATATAAATCAAAAGTTACAACTGTAGATCTTATGAATTCACAAATAAATACGTGAAAGTAGATCTAATAGCTTTTCTATCAGTCAGATATGTACCGTATGGACGGTATAGTGCAAGAAATTGGGTAATACTTCGTTGACTTGCATTCAGACAGTCAAAAACAAACATATGTGTGCTACTGTATTCAAATAAAATATATCGTTATTTTATCTAGGATAACAGCTCCTGGGAATATAAGCCAATTGCAAAAGATATTGCATCTTAAATTCTTTAATTAAACAGCACAAATATTTAACCACGTGTATATTAATTTTATTCTTATTTGTGAATAATATGAAGTTATATTGGTTAAATATACGTTTCCTAACATTTCATTGTTGACAGTCCTTGTTTAGGTAGAAAACAATTATAACGCATCTTGAGAGTGCGCGTCCGTCAAACGGGTGCGACCGATTGTAGAGGACCCGTAATTACATAAATTTAATATTTTTCATAACCCCTGAGCAATGTTTGGATGTTTGTTATCATTTACATAGCTCGAGTGGACGCACGTGCTAAAATCGCTGGCTTAGTATGTTTGAGGTAACGTATTACAAAGGTTACAGGAGAGCGCTGACAATTCATAACAATGATTGAACTAGTTGGCCAGAAAAGGGACCATAGCGTGGTGTAAAATACCTTTACTTTTTGGCAACAGGGCCTGTCACAATTCCATATATTCCCCGGGTGGTCTCACTGTTCGACGCGGTACCGTACCAGACGACATCGTCGGGTCATCAGTAGCACTTGTACTAAAAGGGCATCTGTTGAACCCAGGGTCTCTATATTGAGTTATGTAGAGGTCACGCATGGTAACAGTCAACTTCATCGGCCTAGGTATTGATAAGTTAAGCCAGTTCTTCCACCAGCGCGGGCGTCCAGTCTCTTTATTTCTTTATCTTTCGACTAACATCACATGTTTTACTATCTTTTAGTAACTACTATTATACCAAAATTCGCAGCCCTACAAATTATTTCAAGTCCACACAATTACTATGCCTGCAACCTAACCTCTCCCGCAACTTATCCTTACAGATCAAGCACACAGGGGGTAAGTCACGACATATTAAATAAATGGTTAAAAGTTACTTTTGAAATTAAACTTTAAAGGTTACTAGAAGTATGTATCGTAAAGTCCACCTGGAAAGTTAGTTTGGACTTTTTGACAAATGAAGTAAATTTATAGCACTTTAAAAACGAATATTTTGTGAGGTGGGAGAATATTGAATAGTTGGGAATACCTTTTAACTCTTATGAAAGAAAAGTTAGCGTGAACTGGTTATTTGCAAGGGAAGAGAGTGAAAGAGCGTTTAGGAAAAACTACCTTCAGTACACTCAAGAATGATTCGAACCCTGACCTCCCCATTACTGGAAGACTAATCCAGAAGATACTGACGTATTTGTCCACATGCCAACTTTTGTGGGTTTAAATTAGTGAAAGTACACAATCACAATCCGTACTTAGAACATAGTACCAATTTAACAATCATGTGTATAAATTTGTCCAATCACATTATTACTATAATATTGACCCAATGGTCCAGTGTTTATCATAAGTTAGTCTCATGACCGATTAGCCTGGATATTAAATACAAGACCACAATTGAACCATAAAACTATTCAAAACGCCGTTTTCTACATTCTTCACTTGACAACAGCGAAAATTGTATTAAAAAAATAGTTCTTTTTTTAATTTTAAATTAAATATTTCTCAATTTGTTGTAGCCTATTTTTGTTCAGTATTTTTCATAATCCCCTTGTATAAATGTCTATTCTACGGGTAATTTGTTTGTCATTTTGGAATTTAAGTTAATATTTTCATTTTAAGGCATCATGTTGAATGAGTATATTTTTACTTTCTTGCTATCTTAAAGTTATAGAAAGTATTGTGATCATCAAAAAATTTTAATTCGAGATTTCGATGAATCTCGACGTTTCATGACCCCTTTCCCCCCTTCCCCCTTCCCCGAATACGACAAAGTTGTTTTGAATTTCTGCTTGTCTGTCTGTCTGTCTGTCTGTCTGTCTGTCTGTCTGTACACCCGAATAGAACCTAAGCTATTTTATCGATCGGGCTAAAACTTGGTATCTAAGGTTTTCATAGGGTTTCCCCGAGGAGTTTTTGGAATTGGATATCCAACCCCAAAATTAAGGATAGTTTACTGAAAGTCAAAAAGAGAAAAAGTCGAATTTATCCAAATCTGCTCTAACGATTTTGATTAAATTTCATTTCAAAAGATTTATAAATATTCTAAATAAAACGGCTACTCTCAATATTTCAGAAAAATGACTTTAAGGGCTCCGGTCAGTTGCGTAATTTCTCATTTCTTAACATATTTCCAAAACTATTTGAAATACTAAATAACTTATAATTGCAAAATAGTAGTACTAATAAAAACAAAAAAAACTTTTATACAAAATATATTTTTATAAAACCAACAGTTTCTAAGATATTAGCAAATATAATACACTTTTGTGAGTTTAGTTGTAAAGAGATGCTACTTAAGTTTTAACGCAATAATTTTCTAATCCCTTAAGTAAGAAATGAGTAAGTCTCTCAAAAAGTGCATGTTCTCTACCTTTTAACATCTTAGGAGAAATGTTTTTACAACAATGATCTATCTCTATCATTTTGGATTCAATATTAAATATTTACCAATTTTATTGGTCAAAATTTATAAATGAGGAATTTAATAGCAATGCAACAACCTTAAGATGTGCAACCCCTTATAAAATGTTGAAAATTTTAAACTGGAAGTCGACATTTTAATACAATGTGTTGACCCAAGGGAACACAATATCAATATTTTTACTTTCTCGCTACCTTATAGTATTATGATCGTCAAAATAATTGAACTCGAGATTTTGATGAGTGTTGACGTCTCATATCCCCCTGAACCCTAAAAAGTGATTTTTGCAATGCCGTCTGTCTGTCAGTATGTACCTGGGGCTAGAGATTAAACTATTTTATCGATTGAGCTAAAACATCGTATATATGGTTTTAATGGGTTTACTCCGAGGAATTTTTGGAATTGGATATTCAAAAATAGATTTTATCAAAATTGGCTTTAACAATTTTGATTAGATTTAATTTCTAAGCTTTTATCAATATTACAAACCAAAGACTACCCTCAACTTTTCGTCAAAATGACTTTAAGGGTCCCGGTCTAATGCGTAAATTCTAATTTTTAATTTTATCTTCATAAGTCTTTGAGATATGAAATTACTTATCATTGCATATATGTGGATCTATTTATAATAAACATCTTTTAGTTGAAATATATTTTTATAAAACCAAAATTTTTCAAGCTATACACAAATATATTTTTCTTTTAACTTTGCCAACTTTTTAAGGTAAGGTATTACGTCCGTCAAAAAGATATAGCCCAAGATATTGATGGATGTCAGCATTTCATGACCCCCGAACCCTAAATGTGGTTTTTGCAACGCCATATGTCTGTGTGTGTGTCTGTATAACCCTAAAATTAATAGCAGTTTACTAAAGGATGAAAAGAGAAAAAATCAATTTTCTCAAAATCGGCCATAACGATTCTAGCTCTCTCATTTTAAACTCAATAGTCAATAATTACCTATTTTATTGATAAAGTTTTATAAAAGGGAAATTTAACAACAATTCATTAACAATAAGTTGTGCATTTCTTAGTAAAATGACGAAAATTTAAACCGAAAATCAAAATTTTTATATGAAATGTTGGCCCTCGGGGACCCAATATCGATATTTTTTATTGGTCCAAATATACAAATGAAGACGTTAATTTTTCTAAAATAAAATTATGAAATTTAAAACCATGAATAAAAAATGCTTTACGTATGTCTAGTGAAATTTGTTCTCGGGTTTCTAGTGTATATTATATTAAGAATTTTGAGTAAATCTTTCCATTTCTAAACAATAGAGCGGGAAATTTCGTGCGGAGTTCCGTACAATTTATTTAATACTATCACTATTTTATAAATTTATGAATACTCATATATTTTTTTAATCACAGTTGTTGGATTGAGAAGGTAATGTAGACAATGAACTTTGTATCCTCTTTGCCTGTATGGTTTGGAAAGTACAGATTTCTGTTGAGACACAGCAATGAAGCTAGAGATGGTTGCGTTGGGAAGGGTTAGCTATTACTTATGAAGCAGATGTTTGTAAATCAATGTTATATTTAGCAAAATACAAAAGTTTATTTTTGAAATGTTTTTCATTGTATTTTACATAATTTGTAAAGTGCGTGTTTGGTTTAGTCGTGTGCATTTATTAAGGTAGTTCATACTTTTAGCTCATTTTTTGAAAACTTTAAGTAATTTTTTAACCCTGTATATCAATGTAAATTGGGTTTTTTTCTTAGGGCTTAATTAACATGTGTCCGATTCCTTAGCTCAGTGGTAGTGAGCTAATTGTCTAGGGTTCAAATCCTGGCATGGCCGAAAAAATTATAAGTGGTGAAATGTGGATTTCGTCTTTCCCAGTGATGAATTAATGGATGGGGGATGGATGTTGTGTCTGTTATAGATTTAAGTTAGTTAATAAGTTGTGTGCTGATACAATCAGTCAGATTATAAATTTCAAGTTAAATATCTCAAGTAATAGTAATTAGCACACAGAGGTCATGTTTTCTGTTCCAGAACCTAGTTTAGAGAAACCCACAATTGTGAGGATTCACATGTTCACCGAAAAACTAGCGCTGAGCACAGAAAGGTGATCGATCACGTGACGATCTTTAGGCTAATTACAAGATTTCCGCCTTATCGGCGTGAGGTGTTCTGCTAAAGTTCAAATCATCTCTACTTCATCCGCTCTGCCCGAGATCTTCGGCACGGGAGAACCAATCAAATCTCAGAACCAACCATCTCAACTCAGTGCGCATGTGTATTTGACAACGCATGCGCTGTACAACTAGAAGCAAGCAGACAGCTTCGTTGGCCGTTGTGTGAGGATATTTGAGATAGCTCGTTAATAAAAATCGTGTGTATCGATGTATTGGATTGTGTCACGACACCGCGTTATAATATGAAAACATCCTTAGGGAGAGTGATCTAAAATATATGTTTATCCACTAGAAAATAAAATATGTTGCTAATCAGCTGTTTTAAGCTAGAGTTGCAATGCATCATGGGTCAACATACGAGTGAGTTACTGCACTACTAAGGAATATTCTGCTTTCTATTTTCGGTGAACGTGTCAATAAAGCTTCAGTAAAGAAACTTGTATTTTAAAATCCCGCAAATATAAGTAGTTGTTAAAAACATGTCATCACCTGCACTGTTGGTCACGTGTTTTAAGGCATCAATCTGGCACTAAACAAGATTGCCAGTGATGGGAGCTAAAGGCCCAAATCTCGACTGTGTGTACCGGGAGTTGTTTACAACACATATTTTTTTAATATGGTTTCTCCATCATCTTTATGAAATAATTCAGGTGCATTTTCTCTAAAATATCCTCCCTATCCATAGACCAATGGTGTAAAAAGTGGGGTCAGGGAGAATTGAACCCCCTTTGGGGTTTCATATAAGCCTATATGTATACAATCTTTCATTGGCAAAAGGTATAATCAAATATTTTATGAGGATCCTTTTGGGAAAAATAACTTTCTACGCCTTTGCCATATTCCCTTATATTTAACGTTCTGATAAAAATAATAATAATAATAATAATAATAGCTTAGCTTTAAATGAAAATTTCAAGCATTTAGCAAAGATTATGAAAAATGTATAGAAGCTAGCCCGCTACTAAATATCCTACATTAAGTAAAGGGGTGTATAATCGGTTTGCCATAGGTCAGAACTTATGTAACAGTTTAGAAATACACTCTCATATATTCATAAGTTAAGCCATACGTTTGGCATAAGTCCATTTTGGTAGATGGTGTAACTTTGTCTAAGATGGTTTCCTTGTTGGATTTTTTTCATTTACTCGTTATTAGTTATTGCTCTCAAAGATTTTTACTAAGGATCCGATTGTAAAATCTGAGTAAAAAGAGGTTTATTTAATATATGTGATATTATTTTAGGCCCCGCAGTAGATTGAACCTTAGTCTGCTAGATCTATAGCTGAGTTATAAAGTCCCATTTGGTCATTGATTCGGATCATAAAATATTTTAAAACGGGATAATGATGGCAATAAAAAAAATAAGCCCCTTCCCTTGAAAAACAAGTAATGCTCTGATAGATGCCTCTTTTCACCAATTGCAATACACCAAGTTTTATTTTTCTGAGCCTTGGTTGAGAGCGTTAAATGTTAAGCTTTAGACTTTGACAAACCACTTTTGAGAGATTATAAATTAAATTCCTGTGTATTCCAGTGTTTCAAAACCATAGGAAGTACAAAAGATTGAGAGAGTTGGTCCCGGGCGCTAACAACACATACAAACAAAAACAAAACCCCCAAACCAAGTGGTTTTTTACTGATTGTAAGATAAAAATTTAAAAAATGTAGACCTAGAAATGATATAAGCGTGCTATGAAGGAGCTTGATGAAACCCTTCACGCTCCCACACTTTTCAAAATGCGCGCGCATCTATCTTGGTTTGCATAACCTGGAAATGGATGTATCGCGCCGATGATGGACACTGGACAACCTTGGGAGGGTCATCAAGTTGTCCTGGTGGGGCAAGACTCCAAAGTCATGGGACATTCCATTTAACAAAGAGTATGGAACCGTGTACAATTCTTGTTAATACAAAGAGCAGATTTGATTACACAGTTAATCTTCCTCAGTGGTACATCCGGAATAGAAAGGGCGATTGGGGAATTTGCCCCCTACCCTCCAAGACCGTAAATACTTTTCGTTGAATCTTACAGCATATGAAGTATAACTACAGTCTGATTTTGGTAGGAATCCCCTTTTTGTAAAACTGTAAGCTCGTGTTGCCACAATGGAGGAAATAAAAATAATATTATAATTGTATAGTCATAATTTGTTTAACTAATAATGTGTACATATAAATAATAGTAGTGCGTAATAAGGTATTATTGGAAGTGTTTGATAATTTTTAGTTGATATTTATAATTAATAAATCAAATAAGACGTGTCTCTAAACCTCCAAATTTTAGAGACTTTCAGTCAATGTTGGTGGTTGAAAGTGGTCTTTTTATCAAAAATAATCGTGTATTTAGCACTGAAGATATGTTGATCGTGTCGACCAGTCTTACTCTGACATTAAAAAAGTAAATCTTCCTTAGACAAGAAAGAAGCCGAAGGTTGGTTTGATGTTGTTTCTCTTCAACCGGAGCTGGGCATCCATTCAACCCTTTTGCAGATTGAGACCTGCCCCAACTTATATAAATCTCGAATACTAGGGAAGTTCAGGAAGTGTGGGGGTTCTCCGTAGAAAGTGAGAGCGCCTACCAATCTTGCCAGTAAATGTACTTTCACGACCTCCCAGGGTTGGTCTACATGCCACGACCGACTTGGGACCGACTTGGGACCGACGGATTTACTTCACCCACGAAGTAAGTTGTGTTCCGGATTTTTATCATTAAAGACAAATCCGTCGACCCCGACTGGGTTTGAACACACGAACATCGGGTCCTGAGGTGAGCACGTTACCCCCAAACAACATAGGTACACATTCTAAAGGTATATAAAGATATTTAAAGTGCCCTTAAAACTAGGATTTTGAACGAAGAAGATCGCCTTCCTCTACTTTTTTTTTCTAATTATGTGAAAATTATAGTGAAAATCAATTGGTCTTTCTCCCTCTCTCATTCTACAGATTTGTATGTTTCTCCTTGTTTATCCATCCTCCTTAAACCCCCTCGAACCCCCAAAAACAGCTTGGAGGTAAATTTGACCAACTTACTTAGATATTTATCTTAGCTATATCTATTAATTAACAAACCAAAATATAAACATTAAATTACATCCATGTTATTGTGTTATTTAAATATGTATCTAGGTGACCTGGCGGTCCAGGGGTAAGGTGTCAGACTTCTATGCTGGCGGCCGGGGTTCAATCCCCGGTCCCGGCATATATTTATCTGATTACCAAACCNCAGGCCTCCACCGTGGTTCGGATTCCACGTTAAACTGTAGGTCCTCCATTTCATCTCACAATCACCCTACCATTACACATTAGCGTAAGTGCGTACAACCCGAATGGGTAGTAAGACGCGGTGCTAATAATAATAATAATAATAATAATAATAATAATAAATATGTATCTAATCTTATAATCATTAATATTGATATTTTCTAAAAAATACTATTTATTGCATACATCAATGTTTTCCCTCAAACGAAATTTGTCTTACTTATCCCCGCATTGCTGGGCACGTGACCTCAACCTCAGCTGGTCTAGTTGGCCCGTTTCAAGTTCAGTGTTTGAACTCCAGCTGAGTGAGTTAAGGAAATTGCTTTCCACTCTTAGCCCTGAAACAGTAAAAAAAAATCCTTCAAAATGCTACTTTACTTATCCTTATTCCATCAGTGTGAATATATGGATACTTGGAGTGGGTGGAAAGACACACACACAATATTTTTTTTAAACAAACTTTTTTCTAAATTCTTCTTTTCAAATATATATAACAAAACAATGTGTGTTAGTATTAAATTTGTCAAAATATAGGCATTTTTTTAGTACTGCCTCTTATTACCCATTCTAATTTCACTAATGTATTAAGGAGATTAGTATGGTTGCATTTAGAGGAAGTGTACCCGCATTTGTGGGGAGGAAGAGTGGAAAATTATTTAGGAAAAAATTCAACACACCCGACCGGGAATTAACCCCGATCTCCCCGTCTTTGGCAGTCTAGCATATTTTAATAGTAGCACCTTTGACCATGTAACCACTAAAGTGGGTTATAGCCAATTGAAAGATAAGTTAACTTTGAAATATTGATAATTTATTATATCTCCGGAAATTTAATTTAATTAGTTCACCGGTGAAAGTGCTAAGCGTGTGAATGTTTTATTTTAAAATGGCTTCTTACAATCCATTTGGATTATACACATAAATATTAATCACGCCAATGTGTTAAGGAGGATGATATTTAAAGTGACCGGCCTCTTGGTTTAGTGGTCGGCATTTCTGGATACAAATCTAGAGGTCCCTGGTTTAATTCCCAACAATACCATATATATTTTTACCGTAAGGAAAATACTTCATATGTCTGCCAAGGCCTGGATAGTTAGACTTAAGTTAGGTTAAGATTTCTACTGGCACCACATCATCATTATCATCATCATCATCATCTCATCGGGACGAAGTAAGCACATCTACATGGTGGCCCAACTTCAGAAGACAGTTACAATCCGCCACTGCCAGCAGAAGACCAGAAATGTCTGTCTAACCGACAAACGTTGGTGAGCTGCGATAAAATAATATTTATTTAGGATAATTGTACACACATTTACGTGGAGGGAGAGGGGAAATACCTCAGTAGACCCGACGGTGACTTGCACCCTGAGTGAAGTTTTAAAAATATATAAAGATACTTTGTTTAAACCTTGCGTCGCCATATATATAATATAATCGTTTATATATTTAAGCTATAAATATAATAAAATTAACTTATTTAAAGTGTAGATAGACATAACATCGGAGTTTTTTTGTAATAATCCTTTAAAGATGAATACCCTGCAATACATTCTAAATAATGATACATTAATTTATCAGGATAGTATAATAATTAAAAGGTTAGAATCTGATAAATCAAATTTAAATGAAAAAGTATGCCAAACAAAAAATGTGTCTACAAACTCAAGTTCTGAGTAAACATTAACTAAAACTATTATTGACAATGTAGCTATCATTAACTCAATCCTTTGTATTGTTTTTTAAAACTTGTTTGCCGTTTTGTAAAGAGATAAATATATGAACAAAAACAAAGCAGGGCTAGTGATGTTATTTAGTATAAGTGAGAACGATTAAAAACATGAAAATTCACATTTTCACAAAAATATAACTATTGTCAATGTTAGGTCAGGTAAACAAACTCATGTACTCTTTGTTTAATCTGGAAAATAGGGAGCTTACCTTGCCTGGTTCACATGGTGTATCTTTGTGATAAGTAGATTTAAATATTTACTTTTTTTTGTACGAATGTAGGCCTACGTAAATATGTAAATATACAATATATAATTTATGTAAACCTATTTATACGTATGCATGTGCTAATTTAATTTAATTAAACTCTACTCGAATATGGGCCCAAATATTTTTGGCGATATACTCAAACTATATATATAAAAATTCAAAATAATCTTCATTTACAATTTTGAATTTTTTAAAATCCTAGTTTTTACGTCACCATCCGCCACTGACTTTCACTTATTGATTTATCGCGTTGCGAAACTCATATGACTCTTTAGTGAAACTCATTATGTGAGACGTGATTCTATATTATACGTGTGAGACTGTCAGATAAATCACGCTATCTGCAATCACAGCCATGTTAACTCGTAGGTACAAGATAGCTACGGTATTTTAAAACCACGTTTAAAGTAGTGCCCGGATTTTGATGACTTAAAAATGATCAAAAACTTATCTACAAAATGACCTATTATCTTTAATAAAAGGCTACATAGTTACAAAAAATTACCTAAAAATATATTCGAAACGTTTACTGAATACATACGACTAAACCAACAAATAGAAGCCAAAAAATGTCCATACAATGAAACGTCTAAGCTTTTGCATCCTGCTGAATATAACAGTGATTTTATAAAATCTGCTGCTCTCTACTAACGCAACTCTTTCCAGCATAGTTGCAGTCTCACAAGGACTGTGTATTCTACAAGCAGACAAGCAAAGGGGATACAATGTTTATTATTATTATTATTATTATTATTATTATTATTATTATTATTATTATTATTATTAGCACCGCGTCTTACTACCCGTTCGGGCTATACGCACTTACGCTAATGTGTAATGGTAGGGTGATTGGGAGATTAAATGAAGGACCTACAGTTTAACGTGGAATCCTAACCATGGCGGAGGCCTGGCATTCCCCACATTCTCAAGATGTCTTGTCAGAGGTGAAGGAAGGGTTTGGTAATCAGATAAATCTTTGCCGCGACCAAGGATTGAACCTCGGCCGCCAGCACAGAAGTCTGACACCTTACCCCTAGACCACCAGGTCACCGGGATACAATGTTAATCGCTTACATTATCTTCACATTACAACAAATCATTGCTGGGAACAATATATTTGCGTCATCGTGCATTTATAAAATAATGACACTATTAAAAATATTCTTATTCAGGATAATTCTCCTTAAATGATTTAAAAATACCTAAAAATGACTTTAAATGACTCAAGCCAAGAATATGACTTAAAAATTCCAAAATGTCGAATAAAGATAAAAATATGACCTATAAAATATAAATTTTTGCAACCAGGGGATCATTAACATAATTTATGTACACATGGGCTTGGTCTATGATGTATAGAAAAAAATATGTCATCAAGTTCAAGCCCTGGTTAAAAGTAACTTGTATAACTGAAGCCAGAATCTACCCGAAGTCGTCATAGCTATGATTGTAGATAACTATAAGTTAGTCGTCGCTCTACCACGTCTAAATTGAAGATTCCAAATGATTGTGCGTGCAGAATAGTTAGGAACAAGGCTATGTAGATCGTTTGTGATATTCTATCAATCTATATGACAAGAAATGCATGTCCAAACATAAACATATTTAATACACTCCATCCATGAAACCTAATTCGTTTAAAATTCATACTCATTGGCTATCGTTGAGTGTATTTAAAACTGCAAAATGCGCATGACTTGTAAACTAATAATATTACGCGTGTAGGTGGCATCACTCGTAGCCCAGGAGTGGAAAGATTAGCCAGTACTAATGTACCGTTGCCCAGGGGACACCCAAATTTACTAATCGTACTTCCTTTATGTAGAGGCTCTTTCCATGTCTCGATGAGATGAGATGATGAGCGTGAGTATGAGGGTGATAGTGAGTGTATAGAGATAAGGGATTTGTAACCAGGGGAACTACTTAAACCTAACTTAATCCTAACTAACCTAATCCTGGTGAAATTAGGCTAAATTCCCTTTCATGATAAATACCCGGGGTACCAGCCAGGAATTGAACCCAGGACCCCTAGTCTCCTAGCCATTTGCACTGACCACTACACCAAGGGGCCGGTTACTTGTCAACTAACTTAAATCTAGAATAGACCTAACACCCAGTCTCCAGCCGTTAATTCATCAATGTGTGCGGGGAAGCCCACATTTCACAAACTATACATTATTTCGTCCATACCGAGAGTCGAAAATTATACTTACTATTAACTATGTGAAATGTCATCACTGCTAACCACGAAGAAAATTTGTTCGTATTTTCTAAAAGTTTATTTCAACAAGAATCCTACAAAAGAGTTCCACATACAGTGTGAAATAAGGTGTCTTCTTTCTGCTTTTGGTGTCATATTTCTACTGTCGATGTCATCTTTTTACTGTTGATGTCATATTTGTACTGCCGGTGCCATATTTCTACTGTCGATGTCATATTTATATTGTTGGTGTCATCTTTGTACTGTCTGTATCCTATTTCTACTGTCAATGTCATTTTTCTAATGTCGGTGTCATATTTCTACTGTCGGTGCCATATTTCTACTATCGATGTCCTTTTTCTAATGTCGGTGTCATATTTCAACTGTCGGTGCCATATTTCTACTATCGATGTCATTATTCTACTGTTGGTGTCATATTTCTACTGTCAGCGCCACATTTCTACCATCGGTGCCATATTTCTACTATTGGTGTCACCTTTCTACTGTTGGTGTCATATTTCTACTGTCGGTATTGTAACATTAGCGTGGACTGCTAATATGACAATGTTACTAACCACCCCTAAACAAGCTAATATTTATAGACATCCTGCAATAAAAATACTAATAGAAACTGCCATCTTTTAAAATAGTACCTCAGATAATCTTATACTCATAGACATCCAGCATTATTAAACATCACGATCTTACTATGTCAAATATAGGTCTCTACTCAAGCGTATATCCGCCTAGAGTAGAACAACTTGCAAGTCCAGCCTGTTCACCACGAATAATAAATTGGAAAGAAGTCTAAAACACGCTACAAATTGTGCAGCACCCTGATGTTCCGACGGAGAAAGCCAGCAATGCTCTGATTAGCCCGTACTGTACTCTTAGAAGACCACTCATATTCTTGGACACCAGGATGGCGTACGTTACCAAACAAGCATAGCTCAACGACTGCTAGTCTTGTGTCTTGGAGTTCGTGTTTTGGGAACTAGTCGAATGAAGCGGCTGATGATCAAGACAACAATAACCTGGCCTACGTGACGAAAACAACGTAGCCTTTTCAACTTGATGTTAGCGAGTGACGCAATAACTAAATAAAACTCCCACCTTCCCACCTTGCAACTAGACCTATATAACGAGGGACCACACACAATATCGAAGACTATTACACTCGCCACTTCAGTGAGAAGTCCGGTTCAGGACTAGGACATTATCTAGCCAGGATGCCTTATAATAATATATTTGTTTTAAATCTATAAATTGCTGTGATGAGTTTGAATTACTTAAAACAGTTTGGTTATTTTGTAATGGAAATCTTTCAGTGTAGGCATCGGTAACGTTTTGCGAGAAACTGAAAATATCTACCACTTTTTTCTTGGCCTATCTACGTCGGGCAATGAGAGAAGACTGACGTCAGTGATTCTTACGACGCCCTTTATAGACTGAGCCGTTCATCAGTGTGTTGATCTTCTCCGCCTCGCGTTTCAGGTTTGTTCCAGCCTCGCTAACACGCTGGCGTAGGGCCTCTTTGAAAGAACGACGCGGATTCGTCCCAGAGTGGGCCTTTAGAAAGCACATTTGAACCTGTGAGTTTCAGCAGGCCACGACCATGCACCAAGCGGCCTTGGGTTGGGGAAAGCACATCTGAGTCAGAAATCTTCAGAAGGCCACGACCGATGTACCAAGCGGCCTTGGGGGTTCATGACTCTTCAACAAGGTCATTGTCACCCATTTTTGAAATTTCTAACAAGTTTGCGACATCTGACGACCCCACTGAGAAGGGGTATGACGAAGTGAGAAAGGGAGGAGGGATGAAGTGAAAGGTAGTCCAACAGTGAAACACTTGCAGGTTGGTCGCATTCAATGCTACGCTGCCGGTGGGGAAAGGTCGAGCTGAGTGTTCCCTCACTTAGTCAGCGATTTCGACACGTCACGGGAGGAGCACCTGACGCCGTGGACTGCATACAATAAAATAAACCTCCACGCACGTCCCAACAATCCTACCCAGCCATAAAAAACAAATGAGCACAAAAAAATAGCATACACAAATAACCATTTAGCACAAATAAAAATCAATAAGCATACATAAAAAACAAATAAAACAAGAAAATACAAGTACTAACATGTTTGGAACAAGAACCAACAATGGAACAATGAAAAGGGGGCAGGAGTTAGGGGGAAAGCCAACAGTCAACCACAGGGCAGGGCTAAAAATAACAGCCTATCAAACCAGTGGGGTGACAGGGCCTACCAGCTACTAATGTGAATAGGCCAGTTGTGCCGCAGTAGTATACTCTGGACTGCATTTCTGCGTCACTCATATTACGACGTCACCTCTTGTACAAATCACCGTGCTTGGCGAGCCAATCAATGCCACTACCATTCCATTCACACTTCTGGCCCACTCAGGTTCATTCTTGCATACCAACCAAACACCTTCACTAAGGGTTACTAGATTCAAAAATGAAAAAAGAGAACCATCTATTCTGATATCAATTTAAATAAAAAAACATTTTAAAATAAGACAAAATTTAAGATATAAATTTTTACCACGGAAGAAAACATGAACGTCAAAATTGAAATAATTGTATAGCATGGTGCTAATACCACCAATATAGGCATGGGTATATTAACATTTTAAAAATGGTCATACCCTGCTACAGCCGGGATTCAAACACCAACTTCTTCATCACTAGCAATAAAGTATCTTGTGAGTTATAAATAGCAACATCTGAAATGAGCGCCAGCAAGAAATAAATTTAATAAATAATTATGTTGACTAAGTGAACGCCTCTAGCCCATTTAGAGCAAAGTGGTTGCTAGTTTGCTAGTTTTTTGATTTCCAAAGCTGTTTTACTCTATAAATTTATTTATTTCAGTGTTTTTTGTTATTATTTTATATATATTAATTAACTCAGTAAAGTTTTTTATTTTAAATAGTTATAAAATACTTTTAATTGTTTAATCTGTTACTTTATTATATTCTACTTTGGATAAAAAAAATATATGAACAACAAAACGCTTAAGAAAACTTTTACAAGTATGTCATGAGATTCTAATCTCTTTCACAAGGATGCCATTAACCTAGAAAGGTTGAAAATCCCTGATTTAGAAGCTACAAATAAGTTTAATTTTTAAATCTTGTCTCACTACTCGTTCGGGATATCCTAATTTAACTGCAATATTGTGTTAGTAATGAGGAGGATAGAATTGAGTTGAAATTTACCCGAATTTTTGTAGAGGGAGAGTGGAAAACCATTTATTAAAATAACCCACAGAACACCCAGCCGGGGTTTGAGCTCTAGCCTTCCTGTCACCATGAAACGAGTCCAAAATATATTGACGTTTATTCCAAGTGCTCACCGATACGTTAAACAAGTATGTTATTCTATAGAAAATATACATAATTTTCAATATTATATATTTATATGCCACAGAAACTTGTAATAAATTAATTTTACAAATGGTGTACTGAAAGGGGTTTTTCAAAATGGTTTTACACTCTCCCTTCACGTAAATGCAGGTATACTTCCTATAAATATAACCTTGTTGATCCTTAAAACTATTACCGTAATTAGTACATTAGCGTATGCGTATAGCCCGAATGGGTTTAATACATGACGCTAAAAATAATTTAAAACTAAATTAGTTGATATATTAACATTTATGAATTCATTTGGTGGGTGGAGTAAAGTACGGCTTATTAATACAAACTATATGTTTAATCCTTATATTTATGTTAATATCTTTCTAAGCCAAAAGTGAAAATAAACACGTCAAGTGCTCCCATCTGTGATCCAAACATGTAGGTCTACCTCCCGTCTGTTTGCTTTATTTCATCAAGTAAAACTTGTGGCTCTGCTCTATGGGTACAAGGCTGAATGTTAGCTCTACTATCCTTGTCTGAACCATTTATTTCTCTCTTTTTCCCTACCCCACTTTGTGACCCAGCTATTTCTGCCTCACAGAATATCATTATTTTGCTTATCTAATGTATTAAAAGGACTCAAGCACATTTTTTTAAAATTGCATGGCAGTTTTTGAGTCAACGAGTAACATAGGTCTTAACCATGGAACTACTTGCTCACAAAAGAGTTATTGAGAGCCAAAGTAGATATATTTCAATATCTTAGGAACGGAAGGGTTTCTTGGTGGGGGTGATTTTACTATACTATATTTACTCATTTGGGACTCAATTTGGCCTATGACCAATATATATTGTGCACGATTCCCCCTAAGAAGCTTGATTGAGATGGACGCGCACTGTACACGGGAGATAGGGCCAAAGAAAGCAATGGCCAAATATTATTTCAGCAATACAAGGATGCTATTGAATATAAAACTGGACCAAGAGACGAGAAAAAAAATTGTTAAATGTTATATATGGACCTAAGACATGGATTCTGAGCAAAAGGATAGTACCTATCTTAATATAGATTTGGTACTGGAGGAGAATTTGTAGGATAAAAGGGAAATATCGGGTGACTAATAAGAAATTTCTAGGAAGAATAAATGAAAAAAACATTTTGCTGGTAATTCTAAGATTAAATTCAACTGGTTGATTCATACACTGAGAATAAATAGCTTGTTAAATGATATAGTAGAAGACAAGGGGGAAGGGAGAAATGAACCATGGTGATCACGAACACAGCTGATGGACTACACCAAGCAGCGAACTAAGATTAAGTTTCAAGATATAGAAAGAAATTAAGCTGATAATGGGGCATGCTGGAGGAATTTATTTGCATAAGGCAATGTACTTGATGTAACACTCTTGATTATAAATACATTAAATTGTAGTACAGTTGTTAAAATAACAGTAGATGACCTACTCTTTATAAAATGCAGTCATTTATATTAAAAAGTATCCGTTATAGACAGTTAACAAAATAAACATAGTTATTATTTCTATCAAAACAAATTAATTTAAAACTGTTACTTATTCTTATTACTAGGTGTTCTGTTCACGACATGTCCATTCCTTTTGTGAATGAACTCAGACCACCAAAGCTCCCTGTCCTTTGTCTCCTCTTTCAGCTCACAGAATTTTCTTTTTTCCTCCAAGTCATATAATATTTGAGTCCTCCTTCTTCCTAAGCTCCTCTTTCCCTCAATCTTTCCTTCCATATTTTAGTACAGAATACAGTTGTTCCTAAGGCTGTGTCCAATCCAGCTCACTTTTCAATGAAGAATCACAACCAAAATGGTTCTCTTTTCTCCCACTCTTCTTAGGACTGCTTCATTTGTCACCCTGTCTGCCCAACTAATATTCTCAAGTCTTCTCCAGCACCATATTTCAATTTTCTCCAAGAATTTATTTTCCATATTCCTAAGAGTCCAAGTTTCTACTTCATACAGCGCAATTCTCCAAATGTAGCATTTTATCGTTTCTTCGTTAGTTCCAAACTCAACCTTCTGGTCTTATTGTTGAAAGCTTCCTTGGCTATGGCGATCCTCAACCTAATCTCCTTGGTGCAATGGGCATCCTTTATCAGAAAACTTCTCATACTTTAACTAGACAGTAAAAATTCTTTTGTTCAACACATGTAAATATTTTTATACTTAAGAGCATTGTTAAAATATTCTAGGCATAGTTTAGTAAATATATACTTAAATTTTACCCTCTTTAATTTAAATATATATATTTCAGGCTTGATTAGATTAGCACATATCTCATGAGTCAACTTAAGGAGCTGTGGATGCGAACACAAGTGCTTAAGTAATTTTTATGACAAAGAATACTTAAAATAAAATGTCGCTTCAGTAGATACGTTAAAATTTTATCTTGATTAGTTGTAATATTCGTACTAGTATTTGAACTTGAAGTTTTAAATTTACAGAAAAAAGTACTTGCTAAATTTTGCGATGCCCAAATCAAATATTTAGAAGCTGTTGCAATTTCATACCCCCTTAAAAGAGAACACCATTTGTAATCAATCTTGGCGCTTGTATTAATTTGAATATTATAATCAAAATTTAAAAATTAAATATTTCTGGCACTAACCAGATTGAATTGGGTACCATTTAATTGGGCTCCCTAACCAATCAGACAACGGGAACACTTTGCACCTTACTAAAATAAAACTCTCCAGGAATATTTCAATGAACAAATTATTATAACAAAAGCCTACTCGTTACTCTACTTAATTAACGTTTAGTTAATCAGCATGTTTTACCGGAAGGGCAATGCGTATTTTAATTAACGCAAGCCATGGCTTATTCTAAACACACAAAATATTGCTTCGCAATTCTTACACTCCTCTAAAACAATTACATTTAAATGTAACTTCCCGATGAGTTTTAAGACAATGTACTCGTGCAATTAATCTATTAAATTCAAGTAACATATTGTTTCAATGTAATCTATTCCCATCAAGACCGTGAGAGGTATGAGTTTCCTAATGTCAGAGATATATTTCCCTTCAACTTAATTAGCTGTAGAGAGCTATTAAAAACCACACACGTTTCAGTCACATACTTCTTACGCACATGCGCAGCCAGATTGCGTCTTCATTCACGGAAAGATGTTGAAGAAGTAACGTAGGTGTTTAAGATTTTGGGCTTCACGGTGAATAATCTACGGAACATATTTTACATTCCACTTCTTTTTTTCAAACTTGATTGTCAGCCCGAATTAAACAGATGAAAAATAGAACCCTCCACTGAGGAATTTATCTATTCACGAGGGCTAGTTGAAAATCGTGGAATAAGTAATGTAATCTCTTCCAAGACAGTAGATCAGTATTAAAGAAAATAGGGGCGTACGGTTTGACCGACGTAAAAAGAATCTTTTAGAAGACAAAATTTTGGGCAGCACTGCTTGTAGGTATAAAATTGACAGCTGCAGAACACATTGTTTGATGTATGAATACATTCGGTTATATTTAATTAGACTTTAATTGGTTGAATATTTGATTAATTACTACGTTTAACACATGGGTTGTATTGGATTAATTAATCTAAGACCCACCTCTGTAGTTTTAGGGTCTAAGGCCACGAATACACACAACACTGGTAGCGTAGCTGAAAGCGGAGAGCAAAGCAGTCAGGAATACTTATCATTGACACACACACACACACACACACACACATAATCTCAGAGCGAGTAAAAATCTGTTCAGTCTCTGAACATCCATGAAATGTAAAGCAGGGGTTTAATTTTATCTGAAAATACAGCTTTAAAACTTCGTATTATTACCTCATTGCATAGAGAATAATGGATCCACGAAATAAACAAAAAACGAGAAATATATGCAGAATTACAGAATTTATACGAAAAACTTCGAAAATATCTAACTATTTTTTTTTAATATACGAGGATGTCAATACATTTTTTTAGTGTTCTATTATCTTTAGTCTTCTGCCACAGAGGAATTCTGCTGTTAATTACTAATGCCTTACACCACGTGACCACTGGTGCGAGGAAAGCCACTGGGAAAAAACAGAATTATTGAATTATATTTAATGAAAGTTTGTGAATGTTAATTTTTACACCAGAGTATTTTAATAAATGACAAGAGTTTGGGTCTGTCATTATCTCAGACCAAACTTAATAGTGAACTCCAAACTGTTCGTACCCGCCAGTGACACCTTTGAGGTATAAGTGAAAGTCTCTAAGAGATGGTTGTTTTTAGTCTAAAATACAACACCATTACGATCTCAGCTTATTATGTAAAATGCATTAAAACTTTAAAATCACTCCAAATCCCAAATAACTGGCATAAAAAATATAGATCTTTGGTGTGAGAATGTTCTGTAGTTATCCTGTTAAAAATGATGTTAATGTTGTTTTTTTGGAAAGGGAAAATATCCCAAATCCCAAATGAGATTACTTTACCTTCTCGTGATTTTTTTAATTTATTAAACTTATATACCTAATGTAAGATTTTTAATACAATAGTGACATGTTTATATCCTTCCCCTACACTTTAGATTAAAGCATAAATTTTGAAAAACAAAGGATTATGTGGTACGTAGTAAATCCACTTCAGTGCTCTGGTAGATGGTCCCCTATTAATATCCTAAATATCCACTTCAATGGTAGAATGGTCTAAGCAAGGTGTCACTCTCATAATAAACTGGACTGACGATGACGGGGAGATAGGGGTTCGAATCCTCGACGTGTTTGATGAAGGTGTCTTTTTCCTAAATGGTTTTCTAGTCTCGAATACTTTTCCTTTAAATTCAACCTTCCTCATCCCTAGCACATTATCGTTATTAGTACGTAAGCGTATAGCGGGTAGTAAGATGTAGTGCTAAAAATAGCCTCGATATTAAATGTTCTACTAATAAAAAATAATATACATTAAAATTGTTGATTATATCTCGGGATCCAGCTATGTACAATAATAAAAAATGACACACTTAATTTTTATAAAATACATCTTTTTTGTGTGTTTTTTACATACACCGCACATGAGGTGTCTCTTTTATCCGGATATGACAACATAACTCTTCAGTCAGAAGTTGTTGGGTCAATGATCACGATGAGTTTTACAAATGGCGGATATGAAAGTGACGACTCACTAATTGTTGTTCCTGTACAGTGAAAGATTCGTCCGTCAGATTATACAGTACAGGCTGTAACCGCAACACTCCCAATCATCACCTGTCCTACATCCTACAACCACCACTAACACAATAAGGAGGTCTGAAATATTTTATGTGAAGCGTTATCAGATTATGAAGACTCGCTACGTCCATTTTCAATTAATTATCATGTTGCCAATTTTCATAGTTTGATAACATCGCTGTGAGCAGACGCACCATTATGTAAAATATAAAAATAGAGAATGTTTATTGTGAATTGAAAATACCCTTACGTGGTTGTATAAGGCTTTATAAGTGACTTAATTCAACTGGACTTGCATTGATGGACACGTGGTCTAAATGGTCAGCTCCATTAGTTTAGTTTATCGATGATGGGAAGGTCAGGATTTATTCCCGGCCAGTTTTGCGAGGATTATTTTCCTTGGATGTTTTACTACTCTCCCTACACGTATATTCGGATATATTTTCTATATATTCTAGCGTCATTATCCCTACCACATTAACATAATGAATATGATATATGCGAATGGCCAGCGAAACGCGTTGGAATTTCAAATCTATGTATTTATCTGTATTTTGTAGTTTTATTTAGGAATTTAATGTGCACTTTCTAAACACAAGATTGTATTGGCACAACACTGGCGAACTAAACTAGGACCATGATAGCAAGAAAGGTTTATAAAGTACAACATCTTGCGGTCAGCAATGATAACATTTATCATATTACTACCAACTGAACTGTATTATGATTTCCCTCCTAAGGTATATTGGTAAATAATAGCCTAACCTATCCTTGACCCGCTTCAGTGGCTGAATGGTCTAAGAAGTCACTATCGCAATTAATTAAACTGCCGATTATGGGAAGATTGGGGCTCAAATCAAAGTCTTGTGTACTGTGTGTGGTTTTCCATCAATGGTTTTCCGCGGAATTTCTGGTACACTTACTCAAATTCAACCATCCTAACACATAAGTGTAATTAGTACATAGGCATATAGCTCAAATAGATAGTAAGACTGGGAGCTAAAAAAAACAGCCTTGTTTTAAGATTCACTAAGAATTACTGTGGATTCACAATTTTGCCGAAAAATTAGCACAGAACAGAAACGTGGTCACGTGATGATATCTGAGCTAATCATAAGACTTTCACCTTATTGGCGTGAGCTGCTCCGCTAAAGTTCAGCTCATCTTTACTTCGTCCACTCTGCCTGAGGTGTTTGGCATAGGATGTGACACCCACAGATAATCGGGAAGCGTGAGTAAAGAACAACCAAGGGATCACAAGAGAAAACAGATAGTTTTATTTTAATTAAGTCAGGTATAAAGGTAATGAAGATACGTTATATATTTCAAAAATGGCATAGAGAACCAATTTGTAGTCTGGCAATAAACATCAATTCAAGATGATTCAAACTATATACATGAAATTGCGAAACCATAAAATTTACTTTAAATATCGATATATAATAAAAAAATTATTCTGCCATAGCAGACACAAGGATAGTAATTTAAAGTGGTTTAATCTATAATATATGTCTCAACAATTGCCGTTGAATCCTATACCTAAGTAACAATGGATAATTTAATTT
>CABFVX010002349.1:107305-118123 GCA_902151425.1 Timema shepardi | reverse complement strand
GATTTTATTATGTTTTCACTACATTTCAAGGCCCTAATGACCTCGATGTGTCGATGGGCCTCTAAACCAAAATAATAATAATAATTTGTATCCATTGGTGTTTTAGCTATTTTACAGTTTTCCATGTTAAATTTGCAGTAAAGTCTTTTGATATAAGAGGGTTTGACTAAGATATATACCATAGTTTATTTTCTCAATTTTTATTACGAGGAAAAAGTGTAAGTTACCCAGATCTTTCATGTCAAATTTAGCTTGAAGTGCAGCTTTGATCTTCTTAAGAGGTTGTATATGAGTACTGCTGATGATCAAATCGTCAACAAAAATCAGTATGTAGACCTTGGTATCACCAACAACATGTAGTTTCAAACATGGATTATTATGCACTGGTTGAAAACCATGTGATCCAAGAAAAGTGTCAAGGCACTTGTTCCATTCTCTGTGTGCCTGCTTGAAGCCATAGAGTGATTTCTTGAGCTTGCAAACAAGTTCTAAATTATTTGAAAAACCAGGGGGTTGATGCATGTAGACTTCTTCGGACAAGGTTCCATGCAAAATTGCATTCTTCACATTCATCTGACATGCATGTAAATCTTCTTGATTAATGATGGCTAGTATTGTCTCATAGTAGTCATACGTGCTACTGGGGCATAAGTCTCACTAAAATTGAAACCTTTCTTTTGTTGACAACCTTTAACCATGAACCTTGCCTTATAACAATCCTTATTACCATCTTGATATCTCTTGATCCTGAAGACCCAGCGACAGGAGATAGCTTTCCTACAAGGGGTAGTGAAGTCAGTTCCCAGGTGTCATTTTTCTTGAGGAAATTTATTTCCTCTTCCATAGCTAGCCTCCAGTTCCTCTCATCAGGTCTACCCTTGACATCATCAAAATCTTGAGGCAAATTATCAAGAAAGCTTTCTACATTCATAGCCAATGCTACATAATCTTGCAAATAGTTTGGTTTCATGCGTGGGCTACGACGAAGTTCGCCTTCATCTGATAGTGGAGGCGTTTCTTTGTCCAACTCTTCATGACTGGCTTCGCCTGAAGGTAGGCTCCCTTTTTACGGAATGGTAACTGTTTCACAAAGTAGTGGTGCTCTCACTGCTGGGGATGTGATCATATTTTCTCCACTCCATGTGGCATTTTCATCAAAAAACACATAACATGCCAAAACAATCTTTCTCGTGATGGGGTTCCACATCCTATAGCCATTGGGGCAATAGCCGACCATGACGCACTTTTGGGTAAGATTGTTCAGTTTCCCTTTAAGTAGCTCATTAGGAATGTGTACATAGCCAATACAGCCAAAAACACACAATTATGACAAGTTTGGACATTGACTATACCAGACCTCAGCAAGAGTTTTACAATCCAAGGCTACTGTTGCGCTTCTATTAACAATATATACTGCTGTCATCACAGCTTCTTACCAGAGATCTTTCGAAACATTTGCACTTAATAACATATACCGCACACACTCCGTTAGGGTTCTATTCACGCGTTCACTTACTCCATTTTGAGAGGGTGTATATCTGATAGTATATTCAAACTGTATATCTTTGAATTCAAAGTATTTTCTCATCTCTGAAGATAAGTATTCTCCACCTCGGTCACACCTGAAGTGGCTTATTCATACTTCTTAAAACACTCGAATACCTATGACTTTTCTTTGATCGTGTACACATAGTTAAAGTGACTGTAATCGTCAATTAGGGTAAGTATATATCTCTTACATCATATGATGTAGGACTGATTGGACCCATGACATCATTGTGGACAAGCTGCAAGGGGTGCTTAGCCCTTGAGCGAGTTTTTACATGAGGAAATTTAGTCATCTTACCTTGGATACAGTGCTCACATGGAGATTTCGGAGTTATAAGTTTTTGTTTATACACACCGCTCATGCCATCAACCATTTCACTAAGAGACTTCAAACTGGTATTGCCAATATGTGCCAGTCATTTATGCCATAGATTTGTACAATCTAGCTCAGCAACATTGGCACAGGTATTTTGAACAGAAAATGTCACTAAATACATTATGGCAGATTCAGATGCAACTGCTACAAGTTTATCATGCTTGAAAATTTTTGCTACACCTTCTTCAAAAATTACCTTGCATCCATTGGAATCCAGTCATCTAACTGATAAGAGGTTATGTTGTAGACCAGGCACGATAAGAATACTTCCCAGCTTGATCACATTGATTTTTCCATCCATCTCAAAAGACGCACAGAGATCACCAACTTCTGTCATTTTTAAATTTTCACCTGATTTTGCGAGCTTGATATTTGCAGGACTTGGGAGATTATGAATATTAGTCAGAAGATGACAATAAGTAGCACAGATCATGTGTTCTGAAGCTCCTGAGTCTAGATACCAGGATGTAAACAAAACAGAATCCACTTCCAAGCACGTGTTGGCTGCCAAACTGAACTCTGCTTCCTCATATTCAGCGACTTGGGCTTTCTTTTCATTTTCACTCTGTTTCTTCTTAAGTTTATGGCGTTCTGAGATCATATCTCCAAATTTTTTACAAAATTTGCACTGAAGTTGACTTCGCTGAGTGTTTTGATTAGGCCAAGTTTGTTGATAAAAAGATTGAGACTGTTTCTTATGGCTCTGTGTAACTTTCCAATTTGCTTGGGTTATAAAGGAATGTGAAGTTATGACTTCTGCTGTTATACCCTCCGAAAATCGTTTCTGTTCCTCATCTAATAACCTATACTTTACAAAGCTCAATGTCAATTTTTCGGCCAGAATCTCAAGAGCAGTAACAACTACATTGCATTTGTTCGGCATGGTAATTAAAAGATGGCAGGCAATATCTAATTCCTCTAATGTAGCACCCGTTGACCGTAATTCACGAATCAATTTATCAAATCTATTAAAAATGTACCTCCAGAGTTTCACTAGATGGATCGAACTTCATCAATAAAATACTTTTACATAAAAGTAACTGGTTAGCTATGCCTTTTCTTGCATAGGTATTCATAAGGGAAAGCCATATCTTAAATGCATATTCTTTATCCTTGGCACATTCAAGAACGTTGTCTGAAAGTTTCTGGACTAATTAAGACTTGCATTTTCGATCTGTTTTCTTCCACTCCGCCAGTTCTTTTGTCTTCTTATTCGATATTTCAGAACTATCAGCTTTGTTGAAAATTACTTTCGTTCAGTAATCACTTTGAACTACTTACAGCAAATTGAGTTCATCAAGCAGTGTTTCCATTCTAAACTTCCATTTATTGAAGTTTGAACCATAAATAATGGAACACGATACTGTTCTTCATCTGTCATGGTGGCTAACAAGGCTTCTTCTAGGCTAAATCTTCTAGAGGTTAATGTTAATGTTGATTCTCAATGCACACAGACAATAATAAATGTTCATTCATTTTAAAGGACTCTGGGCCCATAACCTGAAAACGTGCCACCACAGGTTTTTAAAACGTTTACTCTATGAACATCAAACAGTACCGGATTGAAAAGTAATTTATTAACCGAAATAATAATATTAACTAAGAAACTAAATACAAATCAGGCAAGAACATACTATAAACAGAACTACTAACATATGCATAAAAATGTACCAGTATTAATAATGAATAAATGTTAAATGGCTATACCAACACTTAAAACTAGTTGTTTGTTTTTTTCCAAGGAAAGTCAGAGTTAATCAATATTTGGAACAAAGTCAAGGTTTTTGAAACTTCGCATCCACTATTATGGATTTCATTCTTAGTCTTTATGAGGAGCAGAATTGTGGGGTTGAATAAACTTTATGCATCTATGCAGGGAAGTGCATATTAAGTAGAAAATAAAATAGGAACAAGTTTATACATACTCCTGGCAGGCACATATTAAAATCAACTATTATAATATTTTTGTTTTTATTTTGTCTGAAAGGTCCATTCCTTTTGTCAGTAAACTTAGGCCGCCAATATGCCAGGTCCATGAAGTTGGCAGCACCACTAATGGCACAAAGTATGAAACCTATGCCAATATTTAGTGTTGAATTTGTGTCACAAGAATATCCTATCACTATAATTTGTGCTGCCATAGTTTTTGTGAAAACGTTAAAAAAAAACTCTGGGTGCTGCCAACTTCACATAGCATCACCCATAACGGCACAAATTCTGAAACCTATGCCAATATTTAGTGCTAAATTTGTGCCACAAGAATATCCTATCCCTATAATTTGTGCCACAGTAGTTTTTGTGAAAATGCAAAGAAAAAAAACAGTGGGTGCTGCTGGAGATAGGATATTTTTGTGGCACAAATTCAGCACTAAATATTGGCATAAGTTTCAGAATTTGTGCTGCCAGCAGCACCCCCTGTTTTTTGGTGTTTTCATGAAAACTACAGTGGCACAAATTCAGCACTAAATATTGGCATAGGTTTCAAAATTTGTGCCGTTATGGGTGCTGCTATGTGTAGTTAGCAGCACATTGAGTTGTGTTTTTTTCACAATATATGGGGATAGTATATTCTTGTGGCACAAATTCAGCACTAAATATTGGCATAGGTTTTATAATCTGTGCCGTTAGTGTTGCTGCCAACTTTACGAACCTCAATATGCCCTATCCTCTGCCACTTTCCTAAGCTCTTCTTTACCTTAACCTAGCCTTCTATGACATCTTTCAGAAGACAGTTCCTCCTAAGGTTATGTTTGATCTACTTTGCTTTGTACCGAAGACTTTCATCCAAAATCATTCTCTTCTCACCCACTATTCTTAGAACTTCTTCATTTGTTATCCTGTCTATACACCTGATCTCCTCAAGTCTTTTCCAGCGCCACATTTCAAAGCTCTTCAAGTCTTTCTTTTCTATCTTCCTTGGAGTTAAAGTTTCTACTCCATACACCAAGCACAGCACTTTGCTCCAAATTTAGCATTTCATCAGTCTCTTCCTAAATTCCAAACTCAACTTGCTGGTCAGCAGTAACCCCTTATAGTTGAAGGTTTCCTTGGTCATGGCTATCCTCGACTTAAAACCTTGGTGCAGTAGGCATCCTTTGCCGGCAGACTTCCCAGGTACTTGAACTGCTCAATGCTTTCCAACTCCTTGTTTCCAATTTTGATTTTCAGCAGCTATTCATTATATTATATTAAATATTAGATAACTCAAATTAATTTAACCTTAAACATGTTATGTTAATTTAGTCCGAGTTGTGTTATAATAAAGATTGTTAGAATAGCATTTAATTCCTACTCGGCAGATAGCATTTTACAAGATGACACAACACAGACAAGTGTTATTTCTTATTTTTTTGTCCATGCATGTAAACAACTCCTTTTCAAAAATGCTTGTGAATAAACAGCTATCAATGTTTAATATCCACATATATGGATTTTATTTCAAGGCAATATTATAAAATTGATTACAGACACTACTTCTGGTTCTATATATGACTGTCAATACTTAGTGTGCCTGGTTCAATCTCAACTAACTGACTTAGTTTTCATTTTCTAGCCGCTCTTTACATAACTTATGTTCTAATAAATCTCACCTTCCTTTCATAGTTTGGGTTGATAGTAATTTTTTGGCTGGCCTATATCATAGTATTTAACTTGTATTTTCAGAAGCTGCCATGAAGATTGTTGGTGTTATGCCATCTTTGAGTTTTATCAAACATTTATTGAACAGTATCATATTTCACACGGGAATCATGATATATGGCCGACCTGAGCTGTATTTAATTATGAACCCAGCTTTGTACATTGTAAGTTAATGATTTACTCATATTGTTTAAGCATTCCTTTAAAGCACAAACAAACATTGTGTTTTAAACAAACTATAAAATAAAGGCGTATCATCACTAGTCTCACATGATTTTCACATTGGATGAAACGCAGTAGTTGAGTGTCAAACCCAACGGTTAGAACTATTTAGAAATAATATTTTTTGTGTGTGGGAAATTTCAAAAAATATTAATTTTAGAGAAAATTTTATGGTTTTTATCTAAAGATGAACTATGTAATTACCGGTTAACCATTATAAAAGATAATTTAGTAATTAAGTCATTCTTTACAACTTGGGTTTGGTCGTTTTCAAATTTCAGAGAAAATTTAAGTTTATTTAGGTGAGTGATTCTCAAATAGTGGTCTGTGTACCACCTGGCTATCCACTAGTGGTCCATAGAAGGGAGCGCGGGGGGCTTATATGAAAGAGTTCTAGACTACAATATTGACAGGCTAAGCTTTTTAACTCAATAACACTTGTACAAGTAGTATTACATGTGAAAGGCGTATAAGAAACAAAGTCAAGTAAAAATACTGTATTTTACTGCTTTATGAACACATACATCATTAGAACTTCCGGCTTTAGCAAGGGAAGAGGAAGGTAGCATATTATGGTGCGTGGTCCAAATTGCATGTTAATCGAAGGCTTATCAAGTGGTCCACTATTGGGAAAGGTTTGAGAAACAATGCTCTAGGTTAGTAATTGCATTATTTAAAAGTTAAATTTGTGTATAATTATTTCCCGAACTAAATTTGAAAACAAAAATATAGATTTACATTTATAAAAACATACAAATACATTTAAAATGCCATCGCTTCTAGCTGTCCCTAACTACATTATTTCTTTAATTGTTATTGAGTTTAAAAAATATTACTTAGTTCAATGTCAAATGTTTGACACATTGATGTTAAAAAACTGTCTTGGTTTGAGCATCATTTTCTTGGTCGTTTTATTTTTCAAATCAATTAGTTGAGTCCCAAATTATGGATGTCATTAAAGCTGAAAATGATGCCACAGAGGCATGTGCATGTGTAAATTCTATGTAAAATTCATCATTTCAGTTTTTGACTTTCTGTTTTCAATTTTTACTAACAACATTTAGTAGAAAACATTTTTTGGTTTAATCTAATTAATGATTTTAATTATATTTCTTTTATTTAACCTATTAAAATGTGTGATTTATTTATTAAGAAATGGGCCTTGTTACATCTACTCGAATTTTATAAAATCATATCTTCACAATCATTTAAGATAAAATTATGCCCTTATATTTCAAGACATAGGAATCAAAAGGCCATTTAGGCAAAAATCCGCCTCCTAATGACACAGTCAAAGAGTTATTGATCATTAATGGTGTGTGAATATCTGAAAAGTCAAAGTCGAAGGTTAAATCTCCTTCAACATCTACAATAACCTTCGCATATTCAAAAAAATTTGAAGGAAGGATAAATCTTTGATAAATTATCAAAAAATTTTATTTTATTTTACTAAATATTACATATTTCAATATTTGATGATTTTAAAACCGTTACTAAACAGAATTTTAATACTGATTAGTAATTTAACTACCATAACGTAAACATGGATCAAAAGTGAGTAAGTAAATATTAATATATCATATTCACTATCGCCAACATAATTTTGTAAAAAATAAAAATAGCTATAAAGAAATAACACCATGGTCACTGGTATGAAGCAGAGAAAGCACTTTAGTTGTTCCATCATCGCAGCTCACGTCTAATGTTTAGTCCTTAATATTCTATCTCTTTGGAATTATCTGTGACAAATTTACACATGCATTTTGGCACAGAAGTTTTTCATAGCTTCACATTTTCTTTATCATTCAAAATGGCTTATACGGAAAGTGGGAAACGAAAACAAAATTTAATTTGATGATTATTATCAGAGAAATGCAGATAAAAAGACATGCATATGTAAAATTTGCAAAATAATTGTTGATCTCTAATGTTAAAACTAGCTTTAAGTGACAACATCAAAAATCCTAGGTAACTTCTACTTCGACTTTCTTCACAAGTTTCAAACTTCGCTTCGCATTTAAAAAGTGGCCTTCGCACACCCATATGATCATATTTGGCATCTGGGCAATGGTTGGGACTTAATAAGCTAATTTTTAAATCCTTAAAAAAATGAGTGGTGATGAAAAAAGATTATTTTTGAATTGATACCACAGTTCCATGTGTTGATCATTTGATGATTTTGATTAATCTTCTCTCTGAACTCACAAATAAAAAAAAACCAAAGCATCTTATCAAAAATACATTTGTCTGATCATATTTTTAATCTTCTTTTAATCACGGTGTCCAACACCATGGTTATTAGTAACCTATGGCTCGCTGACTAATTTTATCTTTCCTGCAAAATATCTAGCACAACTGTGTTCATAAAAATAGACTAGTAACTAATTACTACTTAAGCCATGTGACCACTTTTGCTGGTGTTTTAACTCTCTTAACTAAATAGAAGAAAGGCAAAGATACACCTACCTAAAGTGATATATTTTAACATTTTTTTCACACCCTCTTAATGAAAGCGAAGTCGTTGGCAGCTGGGACCGCACTCAAAGTGAAATCAGAATTATTTGCACCACACTTGTTTTTTATCACTACTTAGGACTAAGACGCTCCAAACTGACCAGACCTGATTTGTGATGGGCAACACATTAAAGAATTATGCCTTAACAATCTTGTCTACTAAACAGGGCTCTAACCTAAATTTCAAAATATGAATCCTGTCATTTGCAGCAATAAAAAAAAAGAATTGTATAATTTCTTTGTTTTCCTGTCAATAAAATATTTCAAAAGCTAAAAAACATAAAATAATAATAATGATAATTAATAAATAATAACAATAACAGCAACAACCTTTATTTATCTGGCGAAGTTAAGGCGTTAGCCTTCTCTTTCACTTAACCAGCGTTGAATACAACATACAATATTAAATTTATTTAAAAACAAACAAATTTTAACAAAGGAATATTCAAATAAGTAGAAAACTATTCACAAACTCATCCATACACTCATTTAAAGCTCAAGTAGTTTCAAGATCTCAGTTTAGTTACTAGACAAGATAAATTGCTTAACTACAATCTTGAAGGGAATTTTAGTTGTTAGGTCACGAGTAGAGTTATCTAGTTTGTTCCAAGCCTGTGATGCCAAGACAGTGAAAGAACGAGCATATGTTTGAGATCTATGTATGGGAATAGACATCTGTAGAGTGGATTCTGATCTAGTAGTATGGGTGTGTTTATTCCTCAGAAATAGGAATAGTGAGGAGAGGTATTGAGACTGAGATGTTGATAATATTTTGTTGAAGCAATACTAATAAGTGTAGCCTTCGCCTTTCATTTATTCTTAACCAACCCAGTTTATTAAAATACTTAGAAATATGGTCATGCCGTCTTAAGTTAAATATGTATCGAACACTTTTTTTTGTAGTCGTTTTGCTAGATCATCTTTTAAGTCATTTTATACTATGTCACAGTAGTCAAAATGTGGCATTATTAAGCTCTGGACAAGGATAATTCACACATTTTCTTGAAGAAAATTCTTAAACCTTCTCAGCAAATGTACAGTAACCCCATGGCTTCTTTGGTGGTGACTGACAGCTCACAGCTGATAGCTAAAAGCTTTGAAAAGTTACCAGACCAAATTATGTATCCCTACGCCGAACCATATGATCTGCAAAAACATGTGTTTAGCAGCTGTCACTTTTGATGGTAAAAATTTAGGTATATACCTAAATGAATACTGTCAGCTGTGAGCTGTAAGCACCAAAGAAGCCATGGGGCTACTGTAGGCAGGCATACACTTTATTGAAAATCGAAGTTACTTGATCTGTCTAATTAAGCTTTTCATCAATAATTATTTAAAAAGCTAGAAAACATAAAATTATCAATGAATTAAAAAGCTAGAACACATAAAATAATCAACTTATCAAATAAATAACTAAATTATAAATAGACATAAATTGTGCACTTAAAATGTATTCGAGTAGCTGCTCATTTATCCTCACGAGGTTGAGTTTGAGCTAGTTTTAGACTTCTTCACAGAAAAAAATATGGAAGCGGTGGGGTTTGAACCCGGGACCTCTGGATCTGTAGCCAGAAACTTAAAAAACTTCATCTATATCAAGTTTACTTACTAAATTAATTTCATGCTTGTGTTGTTTGGTTTTATTAAATCTATTAAAACATTTTAACATATTTTTAACTTGACATTTATGCTTTAGCATTTGATGTGCGATCGTAAAGCTGGTTATCTTCAATACAGGGCTTCATCAGTTTTGTTCCAATTATTATTCACATCAGAGCTACTAACCAAGCTACCAAGAAAGGCTATTCTCCCCTGGATAAGTGACAGCTCAACAAAAAATACATCAAGAGCCAAAAAGGTAACTACATTAAAAATAACTTTTTTTTTATTCCTTTTACTTTCTTCAGACAACTTTTGGTAAGTGATAGCTTTCAATTCTTCTCCAAATTTTCCCTAAAATTTACAAAAATGCTATTCCTTAGGAACACTAACATAGCATAGGGTGTTTCTGTAACAAGTACCATCGGTCAAAGGGTGACATTTGGTAAATAAAAGAAATGAAAAAATTTGAAATAATATTTATAGTAGTTAAAAAACTTAATTATATAATTATTGTTATTATGAGGGGTTCTATTAGGGGCTCACTGCTTTAACTGCCCTTTTTTGATTGAAGTTTACCTTTTTCAGGATTGATTTTGCAGCCTTATTTTTATTTAATCTCATATTAAGCTTCTTTATTAATAGTTTAGTTCTACACTGAGTAAGGGGTGCCAAATTAAAATCCCGCCCCTGGCATCAAATGCCCTTGCTACACAACTATTATTATTATTAGCACCGCGTCTTACTACCCGTTCAGGCTATACGCACTTACGCTAATGTGTAATGTTAGGGTGATTGTGAGATGAAATGGAGGACCTACAGTTTAACGTGGAATCCGAACCACGGTGGAGGCCTGGCATTCCCCACATTCACAAGATGTCTTGTCAGAGGTGAAGGAAGGGTTTGGTAATCAGATAAAT